>JAVIWB010000384.1:0-150421 GCA_031893035.1 Dermolepida albohirtum
TCAGTGTTACTTTCGCAAAATAAAAAATGTTGGTTTTAAACTTATTAGTAGAATAAAATGACATTTCTGTACACCTGGTATGTCCTCCAAATATTAATATAATTTTATTTGAGACAAAATAATGTAAAATGAATTTTATTCCTTTTAATATATTCCTCTAAGGTTATTAGCGATCATTAACATTAATTTCCATATCTAGTGAATTATCCCATTTTTTCCTTTAATGTACCCTACTTTACCCGTAATTTAAATTCCAATCCATCTCCATTTGTGTGCAATATTAGATATATCTAGGTCATATGTCTTGGAACGTAGTTACATACCAAAACTAAAACAATACTACACTCTGTATAAGAAGATATTCAGAGTGTAAAGGAACCTGTAAATTACATTTTATCACGGCATATCTATGTAAATAACCGCTTCGACGGTTTGCTAGGCTATATTTGGAACAAATAAGCTCGTAAAATTATTTCGTTGTAAATTTTCGCTAAAGATTCTCATTCACACAATAAATTATAATTCTCTCAGTTGTATTTTAATTACAGAACAAGAAAATACATATTTATAAACATAGATTTGAATAATTAATGGAGTCGATTGTTTTTATTGAGTTATACACGCAATGTATTAAGTTGAAACAATATTCTGTTTTTTTTTTTTTTGGAGGAGGAGGATTTTAAATTGAAATAAAACACAGAAAAATGTTTTTAATATCCATGAAATTGACTTTATTTGAAAGATAAATTTATGGCATTAATGTTTGAATATCATTTCGGGCATTTGGCCACCGCGGCTGGTGCGTACATGGCGTAATGGCTAATATGAATCATTAGTATTTTACAATTTCCAATATTTTTACATCACAGACTATATTTTTCATACAATTTTGCAGACTCGACAAGCTGGACAATCAGAACCCGACTCTGAGGGTTCCGTAACTCAGTGCTGCGATAACGGAGGGCAAAATATCAAAAATTCTAACCATCTCGCACCACCAGATACTATGCCCGACGTGGGTAGTCGTCAAAACAAACCTAGGCATTCCATCGTGTCCAGGAGTCAAATGAAGGGTAAATTTGAAACGGAAACCCAAAATAAGATTCGGATTCTTTTAAACTCATCTTTGTAATAAAAAATTAAGCATTTCCTAAATAAATATGTTTGCGTTTTCAGAGTTCCGCGAAGCATTCCGCCTCTTCGATAAAGACGGAGATGGCACGATCACCAAAGAGGAATTGGGAAGGGTGATGCGATCTTTGGGACAGTTCGCCAGAACTGAGGAATTGCAACAGATGCTTCAAGAAGTCGACGTCGACGGTAAAACTGATTTGGATATTGCTTGATTACATAGTCATACTAACGAGAAAAAATATTTCTTGAATTTCAGGCGATGGTAATGTTAGTTTTGAAGAATTTGTTGACATCGCGTGGTCCGCTGGTGCCGGTACAGACCCTGATCACATTATGTCCCGCGAAGAGGAGGAAAAGGAGTTAAGAGATGCTTTCAGAGTTTTTGACAAGCACAATCGAGGCTATATTACTGCTTCCGATTTGCGAGCCGTTTTGCAATGTCTTGGTGAAGATTTGTCTGAAGAAGAAAGTACGTAAATAATTTATATATAAAGTCCATTGCTTTAGAACATTTTTGATAATCAATCGACGATCCCCTTTGTTTTTTGACTTCTTATTTACGTTAATTCCATATACATCATCCAGACATCAAAGACTTCTGTCAATTTACTAATATAGTCTGTTTCTTTGGGTCTTTTTATCTATTGTCGCCATTGTTTTATTTTCTTTCTGTTTACTATATTCGGTGAAATAATGTTTTTATTGGTTTTTAATATATTTTTCTTTTGTTTTTCCGCTTTTATTGCTCATTCAACTAGATTCGATTCATTCAATTTTGTATAATCATAGCAATTCGGTTATTTTTTATATCTTTTAATGATTTATAGCTTCATTTAGTTCTAATAGTTTCCATTTTAAATCTATTCAGAGTCATCCTTACTAGTATCATATATCCCTTGTCAATTTCGTTTCTATTTCCATCATCTTATGTATTGCATTATCGCTTCGTTTTTGTTTCTTCTCTTTGATCATATAATATTCGTTACACTGGTACGTAGACTTACGCGGTCGTGGTCCATACTATCTTCTTCTGGGCTTCCGGGCTAGAACCGCGTCACTGGTATATAGTTTTAGTGCAACAAACAGTACCAGTAGTTGAGCCCTGAAGATGTTCCTACGAGATCATATAATAGATTCGTCTTGAACGGTGATGGATTTGGTTATTATTACTGGTTTATTCGTTTCCATTTCATTTCTTTCAATTCTTCGTATTCCTCGACTTCATGTTAATATCTTCTATTGTTAATCCAATCCTCAAGTTCGCTAATATTTGTGACCACATCTTGTAAGTCTTCTTTTCCTTTGTCATTGCTGTTTTCATTAGTTTCTTCTTTCAATCAATACAACCACGTAATTCTGGTTACTTTCTTTTGACAATAATACTTATTCGCTTTCAATTCTTCCACATAAATAGGCAACGTATATAAAGACGAAATCACATAATGGATTCGTTTTGAACAGTGATGGATTTGGTTATTATTACTGGTCTATTCGTTTCCATTTCATTTCTTTCAATTCTTCGTATTTCTCGACTTCATGTTAGTATCTTCTATTGTTAATTCAATCCTGAAGTTCGCTAATATTTGTGACCACATCTTGTAAGTATTCTTTTCCCTTTTCATTACTCTCTTCTTTCAATCAATATGACCACGTAATTCCGGTTACTTTCTTTTGGCAATAATACTTACTCGCTTTCAATTTTTCATCATCAATAGACAATTAATATAAATATAAATGGGTACGAAACGTCGGCAGTTATACTATTGACGCGGTTCACCAACTTTTCCGCTTCAGACTTGATTGGGTTTCCTCATCACATCAAATCCACTTCTTCTAGGGTGTTGATTTTCGTAGCTTTGGACATTTTATATCTGTGTCATCTACATAGATAAAGTTGGTTTACATTTGCCGCCCTGGCTTGTTTTTTTTTTAATGGATAGTTCTTGTCTACCCTTTGTACTTGCGGCCAATTTCAACAGACATATGCATATCTTTGCATATGTCTGTTAAAATTGGCCTTGTTCATGGCTCCTTCAGCTTTTATGTAAAAACTAGCTCTCTTCCACCAACTTTTCCACTTCAGACTCGATTGGATTTTCTCATCACATCAAATCCACTTCTTCTAGGGTGTTGATTCTCGTAGCTTTGGGCATTTTATATCTGTGTCACCTACATAGATAAAGTTGGTTTACATTTGCCGTCCTGGCTTGTTTTTTTTAATGGATAGTTCTTGTCTACCCTTTGTACTTGGGACCAATTTCAACAGACATATGCATATCTTTGCATATGTTGTTAAAATTGGCTTTGATTGCGGCGCTTTCACCAACGTTTTCACTTCAAACTTGATTAGATTCCCTCATTACAGATCTACGTCCTATAGAGTGTTGATCCTCCCAGCTTTGGGCATTTCCATTTGTGTTATCTAGTTAGTTAATTTTGGCCGTCCTGGCTTGTTTTCTTTAATGGATAGTTCTTGTATACCCTTTGTGTTTGTGTTTAGGTCTATACCTTTTCCTTTGGCATATTGTTCTCATAATGAATAACTAGGAAAATAACAGCTTGCTCGAGTACAGGCGCGCTTGACCGACTGAGGCTGTGTAAGGGTTCGCTGGTGAACTGGTGATCCAAGGCAAACATTAACTACCGCATTTTTCTACGCCGACGTAATTTTGCAACTTAGTTTAAGTTTAGCTTAGGTCCTTTAGTAATACTAGTTCCCGTTTTTATATACTAGATGTGATTTCCCGAGAGTGTTGAGTGTTCCGTCAATAGACGATCTGAAAAAGCATTTCTGCTTTCAAAAACATAATATCAGTTATTGACTTTCTTTAAATGATTAGAAAAAAGCTTTTATACTACATTAAGTAAACCTATTAAACTATCGGCTTAACAGCTGATCGCTCAGTGGTAAGTCACTCGATAATCACGCTGAGGGTCCCAATGTCCTTCTATTCGAGATGGTTTTCGTGGTTTCTTTTTCTCGTTTAAACGATTGCCGACGGGAAAGGATTTTAAGTTGCACCACGAGGGTGAACTATACTTCTTAGAATATAATTTTCTTAACTTAAGTTATTTTTAAATAATTAACTTTGTATTTATTTATTTCAGTCGAAGACATGATAAAGGAGGTTGACGTAGACGGCGATGGCAGAATAGATTTCTACGGTAATACACATAACATAATCTCACTTAATATTAATATACATATTTTACAATATTCTCATTTTGTTCTTTAGAATTCGTGAATGCTTTGGGTGAACCGGGAAACGACGACAGCTATGACGATGAAGATGAAGAAATTACCATTTATTAATGTATATATATGTATATATATCACACATCAATGTCTTGCAATGTTCCACACCGTGACCAATGCTCTTTATCCTCAGTGTACTGAATTTATTTTTGTGATATTCGACTCGAAACGAGTGTTAAGTCTTTAAGAATTTAATGTTTAGATTTTTGTATATTTTACTATAATTGTAATGGATCTATTTATTTGTATATAATCTTGTTTTTCTTGTTTTGTTATTTTTCTGTTAATTTATAAGTCTAACCTAAAAATGTATATTTTTTGATAAGTTTAAGCAGTTACATTTCATAACATAATGATTGTTATTAGAAATATCTCTTCCTAACAATATATGTATGTTTATTGATGTATTTATAATCGTTTTAACTTCATGATTACCTTTTTGTTTGAAGTTGTGTAAATCCAAGGAATTGTGTGAAGTAAAAAACGAAAATAAATGTTTAAAACTCTTATTTCGGTGTATATTATTATGAAATAAAATGCAGGTCAGATTTTAATCACCCTCGTAAATTGACAGGAAGCGAGGGTCTTTTACTGTACTTGACACTTTACACTGTTAAACATTGTATATACAGTGTGTATCAGCCAGATGGAATAAATTCGATAATAATTAAATGGAAGGGTGTTCGAAAAAACGCTCGGACACGTCGATTGGGATTTTTAGTTGCGTATTTTTTTAAATAAAAAGTTTATATACAGGGTGTGTCATGTAAAAGTGGTCAATACCAACTTTCTTATTTTAAACGAAACACCCTGTCAAATATTAAATTTTTGGTTTCTTTAGAAAATTCCAGACATTTCATTTCTGTTTTCAGATTAATTTGAAAAATTTTTGATAATGTAAAAAATAACAAGAAAAACATTAATGTCACTGTAGGAGATGTTCTAAGTGTTCACCGCAAACGTCTTGACAACATCCTAATCTTAAATAAAAATTTTTTCAAACGTTGCTCAACATCTCAGGTGTGAACGATCTAATCGCAACTGTTATTCGTCTTCTTAAGTCAGCTATGTCTAAGGGTTTAGTTTTGTATATTATACTCTTGACATATCCCTATAAGAAGAAGTCTAATGGCGTTAGGTCAGGGGATCGTGCTAGCCATTCCATCGATTCTCGCCTACCTATCCACCAATTCGGGAATATTTGGTTGAGGTACTGCCGGACATTGATTTGGTAATGGGGTGGTGCTCCATCTTGCTGGAACCACATTGTATTTGCTGGAACTTGTGGGTTTGCTAGATCAGGATATAAGTTTGTCAAAGCTGGCACGAGATTATTTTGAAGCAATGCTAAATAATTGTCGCCATTCAAATTTCCATCAATGAAAAAAGGACCTACGATATGATCTCCAACAATTCCTGCCCAAACATTAACCTTCTCAGGGTATTGCGTATGTTCTTCCCTCATCCAGTGAGGATTTTTCCTGGACCAATAGCGGCAATTTTGACAATTAGCATGACCGTGAAGCGTAAAGGTACACTCATCAAAAAATAAAATATGTTCTAATTGGATCACATTGTTATCATTTGTTCACAAAAATACGTTCTCCTATCAAAGTCGTCTTCCATGAGCTCCTGAGTTGATATAATTTTATAGGGATGCATTTTATTTTCTTTTAATGTGCAAGTAATCGATGAATGGCAAACATCGAACATTGACGCTGCTTGTCTACTAGAAGTATGCGGGTTTTCTTCAAACTCAAGCACAATATCCAGTTTGGTATCATTACTTACTGCATTCGCAGCTGCTTTTTTTATTTGCCTTACATGTCCAAACTCGCGAAACTGCTTTTCTATTTTACTAATTGTTCCTTGGGATATAGGCGGCAAATTTGGAAATTCTCATGAAATAAGTGAGCAACTTCCATTTGTGTCCGTGTGTTATCTCCATAACCAATCATCTGCAGAATTGTTATTTTGTGCATTTCTGTTAAATGAACCATTTTGCTGAAATGTAGTTAACGAAATTCAAACAGTTATGACACTAACAACACCATGACACTGACAACACTTTGCTAAGGCAAGGTATTTTAAAACGAAGTACAAGTACAATTAAAGATTTTCACTTAATAGTTCGGTAAACAAACATTTAATATTTCCGAAACAAAATTATTAATCTGAAAACAGGTATAGGTCATAGGTATATGAAATATATCTGGAATTTTCTAAAGAATCCAAAAATTTAATATTTGACAGGGTGTTGCATTTAAAATAAGAAAGTTGGTATTGACCACTTTTACAAGACACACCCTGTATATAAACTTTTATTTAAAACTAAAAATCCCAATCGACGTGTCCGAGCGTTTTTTCGAACACCCTTCCATTTAATTATTATCGAATTTATTCCATTTGGTTGATACACACTGTATAATAATTTTCTTATCAAATTTATAAATTATATTATTTATTTTAAATACAATTCGATCTAAACACAAAAATTATTATCAAAAGCCAACGTTTGAGTTATAAATGTTTGAACGAGAAATTCCTTTAGTTTAGTGTGTGTCATATAATAGCTTTTTCGTCTTCCAAGAAACTTACTACCTAAAACGAATATATTTCTGCACGTACGACCGTTTTCTAGAACGACCTTTAAATTACATTTTAGAGTAATTCCATGTTATTTAATTACTATTTACGATTATAAATTCAAATTTTAATGTCTTTTCACATAGAATACATATATATTATTCCGTTCGATTGTACTAGGGTGGTCCCATAAGTAATCGGCCTGACCTAGAGATGGCGGTAGTTATTTGAAAAATATCACTTTATTAGAAAGTACACAAGCTATAAAGCATATGTTACAAGTTTGAGGGCGCCACGTTGTTTAGTATTTGTTTGGCAGCCATCAATAGTGAACGTTTTCATTGAATTTGTAAAAATGGAGAAAATTGGTCAACGTTACGTGATACAATACTTTTATTTGAAAGGCCTCAGCCCAACCGATATAAAAGCTGAACTGGATTCTACTCTGGGTAAGTCTGGTCCTTCGTTTACAACAGTGAAATATTGGGAAGCAGAGTTTGAACGAGGCCGTACGAGCTGTCAAGACGTGCATCGCAGTGGTCAACCAAATGAGGTGACGACTCCAGAAATGGTGAAAAGAATCCACAAAGCGGTACTGGATGATCGTCGACTGCATGCGAGAGCTAGCAGACATAGTAGGCATTTCAAAAGGTGCGGTACATCGCATATTATCTGAAAATTTGGATATTAGAAAGCTGTGTGCAAGATGGGTGTCGCGTTTGCTCACACTCGAGCAAAAACAGTGTTGTGAAGATGTTTCAATTGAGTGTTTAGCGAAGTTTCACAGCAACGAAGCAGAATTTTTGCGCTGTTTCATAACCATCACTTCACATCCGAGACAAATGAACAATCAAAACAGTGGACTCAAAAGGGAGAACCAGCTCCAAAGAATGCAAAGACCGATACATCTGCAGGCAAGGTCATGGCATCGGTTCTTTGGGATGCGCGTGGACTAATTTTCATTGACTATCTTGAAAAGGATAAACTATCAACTGCGAGTATTATACGAACTTATTGCAACGTTTGAGCAAAGAAATCAAGCAAAAACGGCTAAGAAGAAAGTGTTGTTTCATCAAGGCGATGCACCAGCTCACAAATCTATTTTTGCAATGGCTAAAATTAATGAATTAAAATTTGAATTGCTACTTCATGCACGATATTCGCCAGTTTTAGCCCCCTGGTAAGTTACTAAAACAATCTTATCATCAATTGCTTCATGTAATCTGTTTGCTCCATACATGTCATCTTGTAGCTGAATTTATTAAAAACAGTTATCCAAAAGTAGACCAATTTATAGTTTCTACCAAAAAAGTTTTTATTATATCTCCGCATTGAGTTTAAATAGGCTTGTCCAGATATTGCTCAGCCACCACAACCGATGTTGACGAGATGGAGAACGTGCTATTTTATATTATGAGACACATTATTAAATCTTGTATTTTATATTTAAATCCGCAAGATGCTAAAGCAATTTCAGTTAGCCAGTGGCTGGTTTCAGATACCGAAATCCATACTCAAATAGAGCAAATTTCCGAAAATATTCAATTCTTTTGGATACTATTTCCAAATTAAAGAACACCAAGCTGTCATTACATGGAGCGCTAAATATAGTAGTATAGGTACCTCAAAGCCTCGTTAGAAAATCTAGCAGCTATATAGGAAGATTAACAACCGATAAATTGTGTGCGGTTATAAATAATAATCCCAATTTTCAAACTATAGTGCGTACAGACAGGAGTGTAACTGAAAACCAAGAACACGAATATGATGCGAACTTCCTTTTTAAATTCGCGAACATCACATCATTAGACGCAGAACGCTCCTTTTCCAAATGCACCAACATATTTTCACCTGGCCGTAGGAGTATGGCTGAGTCAGCACTGGAAAGCAACTAATGACACAAAACTACAACGAATTTTTGCTTTACTCTACATCAACGACCCAAAAAAGAAACTAAAATAGTAATTACATTTATTAATTTTAATATTGATAGCAGCTGAGTCGTACGCTACTGCGAAAGCACTCGTTTCTGCAACCTTAGTAATGAACAATAATCAGTAACATAACATTCATTCTTCCTTTACAATAATTTCAAATATTTTTTAAAACTACATTGGAATATGATAATGATCCATATTTCTTTGTAGTTACTTGCCAGGAATTATGAGTTTTAAAAATAGTTTTCGTTCTTATTATATTTTTCAGCGGTACTGCTTTATGTTTTATTATTGAACGTTGCATATTTACCATAGCAATAGCATGTGTATGTATTATACATATATATATATATATATATATATATATATATATATATATATATATATATATATATTGAAATTGAATCATAAAGAAACGGTTAGTCCCCAATCCATTTGTTGCAGTAAAAAAATACCGTCTAAATATGAAGCTAACTCTGATGATTATTCTGGCGTTCCTCTGGGTTACCGTAATATTGGGTGAGACCATTGTAATTTGCAATTTTAATTTATCGAAATTTCAAATTTATTCCTAATTTTAATTTAAGCATCTTTAATAGCTTCTTTAGATGTTTGTGTATTAAATTGCAGCCGAAAATGACGACGGAAAACGTCACAAATCCTACAATCATATAACCAAGTCTCACAATAAAGGAAAACAAAGCAAATCGGAGGAAAGTGATGCTGATGCAAGACACCATTCTTCACATATGAAACACGGTAACGCCAAGCATTCTGAACATAGTAAAAAACACCATAAAAATGGGAATACTCACCAGAGAGTAAGTGGGAAACATTCCGGAGATTCTAGAAGTGATAATTCGGAAAAGGAATATGAAGGTCGTGAAAATTTTGTTGATGTCCCAGAACGTAAATATCGTGGTGAGTTTCAATCAAACAAAACCCTTTTTTATTGGAACAAATACTATACACGGGTCGTCTTTTAAGTTTTTATGAAACTGGAATAAAACAGTAGATAGCTTTTACAGACTTCATTGTTTTTCGAAGTATTCTCCACGAAGATTGATGTGCTTTTGCATGAGCTCGAACCAACTTTGGAAGCTGTTGTTCCACTTGTTTGTTGGTACAGTCAAAATTGCGTTTATAAGGGCATTGGCTGCTCCTTTTGACGACTGAAACCTTTGACCACACAGTCCGTTCTTGATTTTTCGGAAAGGTAAAGAAATTGTTGGGACTTTAGTCCGGACTGTACAGAGGATGGTCCAACAGTCGACCTTTTGTTGCATTAAAAGTTCAATTATCTTGCGTGCTGTTTGCGAACGTACATTGTCTTGGTGGAGGATGATTCGTTGTTCGGGGTTGGTTCCTCGAAGCTCAGAGATGACTTGTGGCAAACAAATGGTTGTATATCAAACGGTAGTAACAATTCTTTAATCTTCTATAGGCATTGATGCTACACGATCTACTTTCAAGACAAATGTCGCGATTTTTTTGGAGACACTTCTAGAATGGATGACTTTTGTCGGCTTTTTTTCAACTTGGAACACTCCAACAGACGGCTGGCGTTTATTTTCTGGCTCGTATGAGTAAATTTATTCATCACCACTGACAATGTTGTACACGTTTTTAGAGCTTCCAGCGTTGAAGCGATTTAGAATTTTTTGACACCAATTCACCCTAGCTCCTTTCTGTTCTTCGATCAATAGATGCGGTATCCAACGAGAAACTAATTTTTTTACACACAATTCTTTATGCAAAATTTTTTGAATTGAGGTCTTTGAAATCCCCAATAATGCTTCGATCTGGCTATAGGTCACATGTCGATCTTCGTTGATGATCTTACGCACAGCATCGACGTTTTCCTGAGTGACTGACGTTTTTGGTGAACCTGCTTTTAGATCGTCGCTGAGATTAATCCATCAACGTTTGAATTCTCCACACCAACGAGAAAATGTTGGCTGATGTGGTGCTTCATTGCCGAAAGCAGAAATCAACTCGGAAAGGCATTCTTGTTGAGGTAATTGTCATGGAAAATTATAAAAAAATATTCTACCAAAATGTCTTCGGTTTAATTCCATTTTTCAACTAACTTGTCAAGTTTGACAGTTCGTTGTAGCTACACTAGGCGTATCGCACTAAAACTTTGGATTTAGGTTAACTAAAGATGCAGGTTAATTTTTAGTACTGACATTTGAGTAGTGACGCCATCTATGTCCGACTATGCAAAACTTAAACTCTAAACACTTTTATTCGATTGTTTTGTATTGACGAAAATGAATAATTTATAATATGTATAATTGGGAGTACTTTGTTAATCCAAATTACCTTTGTCATCAGCTAAAACGTAAGATTTTACGAATTTTAAATGTCAAGCTTCTGATAACTACATTGTAGGAACATTTCGATATTTGATCAGTATCCCTCCTAACAACTAATTCTTCCTAACACATAACAAACAAAAATCGCGGAAAGTTTAAAATTATTACTATTAAATTAATTTTACAAAGGGTACTAGGAAAGTTTTGCAAGACAGCTTTGTTTACTTAATTTTTTCAAAGTAATTTCCTCTACACTCAATACACCTCTCCATCCTCCGAAACCAATCTTTAAACCAGTTCTGCCGAGTTTCACTAGGGAGTAAAGCACACCGTTGTCACAAGTCCGCAGAATGTCCTCATCACTCGAAAACCGCCTCCCTTTTAGCTTCATTTTCACATGCGAGAACAGTGTAAAGTCGCAAGGAGCAAGATCTGGACTGTAGGGAGGGTGCTCGAGAAGTTTCGATCCTGTCGTGGTCAAA
This sequence comes from Dermolepida albohirtum, assembly GCA_031893035.1. Lineage (NCBI taxonomy): Eukaryota > Metazoa > Arthropoda > Insecta > Coleoptera > Scarabaeidae > Dermolepida > Dermolepida albohirtum. Next base: position 11,714 of record JAVIWB010000384.1, read on the forward strand.
TATTCGGTGCAGGCTTTGGAGCGGCGAGCTGGAGCATTATCGTGATGGAGGAACCAGGTGTCCATTCTTGACTTTGACCGCAGGTTCTTCATATATCCAGTGACTTTAGGCAGGCACTGTTCAGTATACCACTTAGCTGTGACTGTCTTCTGTGTGTCCAAAACGACGCGTTCCACAATTCCATTCGATTTGAAAAATACAGCTATAATTTTCTTCTTTACAGATCGGGATTTTCTGACAACTACGAGTGTGTCCTCATCATCAAAGACCCAAACTTTGTTTTGAGCTACGGTCGGCACATCGTAATAGTACAGCCAAGTCTCGTCACCTATCGCGATGTTGCTAACATACCGAGATTGTCCCTTATTAAACTCGTTTAGCATCTCCCGGCACCAAGTCACACGTCGTGTCATCTACTCTTCAGTCAGCCAATGGGGCACCCAAAGAGAACAAAGTTTCTTCACGTGCAAATGATCATGCAGAATCGTACGAATTGCTGGTGCATTTAGGCCTGAAGTACCATCTATCTGTTGGTAGGTTACTCGCCTGTCCTCGCCAAGCATTTTCCTCACAGTAGTAACGTTTTCCTCCATAACTGACGTTCGTGGCCTTCCCGGCCTCTCCGCATTCTCCACAGTTATATTTCCCCTTTGGAATTCTCTATACCACCTGAATATCGTTGTGCGATCTAGACAAACATCACCTAGTGCAAGAGTCATTTCTTCTAAGCACTGGTCTATCTACCACGCACGAAATTATAACATAATACTGCCCTTATCTCATTTCGTGATCACGATGCCATCGCAAGCACTTTACATTCTCACTGCTAATGAATAACTGAGCCCATTGACATGGCACAGCGGCGACGATGGACGTTTGAACATGTTTCAACATGCAGCAACAAGCAACTTCCTACGATTCATTGTTGCGTCATATTGCAAAACTTTTCTAGTACCCTTTGTATAGTAGCATTAAAAATTAACAATAAATTTGTATTGCATAGCACCACCACTTATGAGTCTACCATTCCATGTCTTAATATTAAATGCCTTCGAGGATCTAATGAACAGATTAGAAGAACGATTAAAGTGTATGAGTGATGTCTGGACTAACGTAACCTCCATATTGATAGAAGAAATCCGAAACGGTACCAATCAACCGCACGAACTCACTTTTTTGATCGATAACAGGGTTGTCTATCAAAATTTCCTTATCAATGGGCAGTTATCTTGTCAAAATAATACAAATTCAACAACGAATCTATTTCAGCAGGGATTCGGTGCTTTATTTGGTAAGAATGTAAAATGCTTTTAGTTTTAACAGTTTCAGTGTTACCGTAAAAGCTTTATTTGTAATCGAGATAGGCACGAATTTACGATTCAATAACTATCATGACATTGTTAACCTTTAAGGTTAAGAAGAATATTTAAGGTGCCAAAGAGCCTGTTCCACTGTAACTTTTCCAAATCTATTATGGTCTTCATATCTAACGGGTGTTTCAAATTTCGCGGTTTCTTTAAAGAATAAATAAAACACATAATTTGCATTCGCTTTCAAAAACATTTTATTGGTAATTGAAGTATCAGCTATGACATTTATATGCGAAAAATAATATCTACCAAATGGCCTCCTCTTGCAGCTCCACAGACGTCCACTCTTTCGTTAAAATTTTCAATGACATTTTGACATAATTGAGGCCCTATTTCAACAATGACACGAATAATTTCATCTTTCAAAGCAGGAATTGATTGTGGATTGTTTTTACAAACCTGACTTTTCACATAATCCCAAAGAAAATAGTCTAACGGTGTCAAATCACATGATCTTGGTGGCCAATTAACGTCACCGTTTCTTGAGATTACACGTCCAGGAAATTTTTCTCTCAATAAATCAATTGATTCCTGTGCAAAGTGAGGTGCAGCGCCATCCTGTTGAAACCACGTATCATCTAGATCAATATTTATTAATTCATGTGCCTTCAGAGCTAAATCCTTGGGTAAAATACATCATGTTGTTGATCCACTAAGTCCAAGTTGTTGTGAACGTCGTCTGATGGACATTTCAGGATCTTCAGCAATACTTTAATGAACCAAACCAATATTTTCTTGTGAACGAGCACTACGACTCTATTTTTCCTTTTCTGATCTTCCACGCAACCGGTCTCTTGAAATTATTTAATAATTCGACTAATAGTGCTTTCAGATGAACGATAATGTAAACCATAAAATTCACGTAATTTTCTAAAAACTCTTTTCACAGAACGCATTTTTATAAATGTCATACATCACACTTTTTAAATGCCCACATACCCAGAAAAATTCAGTGCACCATCTATATTTTATTTATTCTTAAAAAAAACGCGCAATTTGCAATACCCTTTATTTAGGCGCGTTTTGGCTTACTTTGCATACACATCTTAGCTCTGTTTCACCAACGTTTGTACTTTAACTTAAAAAATTCCAATTCTCTTAACTAAACTAGTTTTCCCATTCAAACAGACCTTTCTCTAAAGCCTTTACTTTATCAGCTTTATCAGCGCAGGTAATTTTGATGGAGCCTGTGGTTGATTAACTTAATCACAAAAAAAATCAGGAAAATTAATGTGAAAATGGTTTATAATCAACCTTCAGTGATTAAATTTATCTGCGTAGATTAACTTGATTCATCTTTACCTTCCAGACTTATTTATCCACATGGAAAGTCTATATCTTTAGTCTTTTATCCGCTTGACCGATTACTTAATAGGTGGATGCTCGAAGTTCCCTAGAAGTCCAGAAGATCGTAACACTAATTTAGTGTGGCCACTCATCGATCTCAGTCGAACAGTCTTCTATGAAATTATTTCCTTTTTCTGCGTAATTGAAAAATATTGTCCCAAATTTATCAATTATGTGATGAAGTCTGACACAATCGTTGTTTAGGGGAAGAAATAAGTGCTTCAATAAGATTCGGCACACGCTCACAAAACGAAAACGACTCAAGCATCACTGCAAAATAGTTCCTGAATTAATTTAGGATTGCGATTCTTCCCGAAGAAGCATCTAGGAAACATCAAGTTTAGAGTTTCTGAAACGAAATAGTCTTTAAGTTGCTGAAAAAATATGGCTAGAAGCAATCTATAGACGTATGGCCCAGACTTGTGTGGACCATTATATTTCGTAAACCAATTTTGTACATGCTTGTGAGTGGTAACTCCTTGACCAAAGCGTATCGTATACTTTTTAGTTTGTTGTTGTTGTTTGTTACTTTTTCTTTTAATATGGGAAATTTTTAATTGTAAAATCTTATTCCCATTGATATCTCGGTGCCATCCATCTATGTAGGTCAACGAGATTGGTTTCGAAGTTTTATTTTGATAGTTTTTTCAGGTATATTAACAATCTTTAAGCTTTCATCCGTTCTATAAATTTTGATTCATTGTGTAGATCTTACAGTTCTCTATTCGTTCTTCTCCTTCAACTATGACCACCTTTTTTCCACCAAAAATATAGTTTACAATCTTTCCTCTTCATACTACTTTTTTACTACTCAATAATAAAGAAAGAAAATAACTTATTCTGAAGATATACACGTTAAAATTTGATTGAAATATTAATATACATGTATTCTTCTTTAATTTTTAAGGAAACATTCCCAACCTGGGTCGAATTATTTGAAGAACGTGTTTCTGCATTGTTAGAACTAGAAATGGAATCGTAAATATAATATATTGTAACTTATATACATAAAAATATATTTTTTGTAATTAATAAAGGACGTTTTGCGTTGAAGAGTTAAGTACTTATTTATATAAAACGATTTATTGTATTGCATTTTTTAAAATACAGAACGTTTATTCAACAATTTCAAAGCATAATCTAAGAATAAATTTCAAGTTTTTCGTATTGATTGTGGTGCCATCTAAATGGTGAAATTGTAATTTGAAACTCATGTAAGGTTTGCACTCAAAAACTCTGGTAAAAGCTTGAACAATCTCCAGAAATGACACAATTTAAATTGTAATAATTAATATTCTTTACTTTGTTTAATTTTATTTTAGTACGTGTTATGAATATATCACAGTAAATAATTATTTGAATTTACGATTATTATATACGATTTATTACTGTTTTATAACAATAAATTCTAATTTTCTAAAATTTGTAAAATATTTTTTTGAGTATCTGGCGCCATCTATTAACGAATGTACAAACCTTCAAATGTCAAAATTGTAGTATTTGTACAGTGAAATACATTCATAAATATTCAGATATATGCATGAGATGGCGCCACATCTACATTTTTAAAAATTGTCATGCAAAATATTTCAATGAATTACATGATATAATTGCGTTATTTAAATAATCGTCTTTATATATAATTATCAATTACTATTTGTTGGTCATTTATAACAACCAATTCTAATTTTTAACGACAAAATATTTATTTAACTGGTGGAGCCATCTAATACCAAATGTATGAATGAACTTTATAGTAACTTCCATTTTATCTGCTGATGACAACTAATTGTCGAAATCGTATACTGAATACGAGAATTGGAAAGGGAAAATGTGCAAAGGGGTTATACATCAACCTTCAGTGACTTCCATTTTAGTTTAAATCCAGGCATATACTACCGCAAGATTGAAGTGAAAGTTCAGACATTGTATCAAAGATGACGCAACATCATTTTCTTTTATTATTGCATTTCTTTTAGAAAGCATTTCATTATATGTACTACATTTACAACAATTATTTTCTTTTTTAATATTTATCTACTGTTTATTGAAGAAAGTCTCTAGCCAAAAATGCTAATAAGAGTTTAGATGCTACCACAAATGGCAACATATACATTTTTTTAATTTACTGTTGAATACCGAAGTTTGTTTTACAATAAAAATTAATTATAAAAATACTAATGCAAATACATTTACAATCCAAATATTCATGTAAAATTGTTGTTTAATCATATATCTAATTATTGCCTTGCATCTATTCTTTCCAAATTTTGAACAGGTGCTATATACGAGGATGGTCTGAAAACTTTCCGTCCTAACAAAGATACGAGACATTTTTTCATTAAAATTTATATTTATTTTTCTACATACTACTGTGGGAAAAAAATAGTAAGACTTTTTAATTTAAATTTCGCGCGAAAACCCATTCGTCGAAATATTTTTTTTCTAGGTTGATATGACTGTCAGTGACATCTGTGCCAAATGTCACATCAAAATAATCATTAGTGTTTAATATACGCTTGTGTTTCTGAAGTACAAAAAGTGCATTCGGCGATTTTTACAATGAGTGAAATTATTCAACAAAGAAGTTCCATTAAATTTTGTGTACGGAATCAAATTTCTGGTACCGAAACGTTCAGAATGTTGCAAAAGGCCTTCGGTGATAATTGTTTGTCGCGAGCAAGTGTTTTTGATTGGTACAAATTATTCAAAGAGGGTCGAGAACGCGTTGATGACGAACCACGTCCAGGACGGCCATCAACATCAACTGATGATCAGCACGTCAATAGAATCAAGGAATTGGTGCTTGAGAATCGACGATTAACAGTCAGAGACCTTACTGGCATCGTTGAAATATCGGAAGAATCAGTGAAAACCATTTTGAAAGATAATTTGGGCCTGAGAAAAGTGAAAGCACGATTTGTTCCAAAATCACTCAATTTTTTCGAAAAACAGCGTCGCGTTGACGTCTGTGAAACAATGCTTTCCGACTATCAAGACAAAATGAAAGGCATCATAATTCCTCCCGACCAGCCAAACTGTCAACAAAGAATACTATTTGAGTGTTATGCGTCGTTTGCGCAATGCTATTCGTAAAAAGAGGCCAGAATTTTGGGCTGATAACTCTTGGTTTTTGCACCACGACAATGCACCGTCGCATACTGCATTAATTCTTCGTGAGTTTTTCGCCAAATTTTCAACCAATATCGTGCCGCAACCACCGTATTCGGCTGATTTAGCTCCGTGTGACTTCTGGCTAATCAGAAAATTCCAACGACCGCTCCGGGGAAACCGTTTTGAGTCAATTGAAGACATTAAACGTGAATCGCTACGCGCATTATGCCCACAGTAGTATATGCTGATAAATATATACAAGTATTTTTTTAGAGTTAATTACAGTTTCACTTGTTTCACAATAAAACAGAATCTAATTAAATGAGAAGCCTTATTGATATTTACTGGATATACTCTTGATAACTGAAACGATATCTAACAAATATTTTCGATGTTTGGGAAACTGGGCAAAAGCGAAAGATTTGTAACTGTATTACAACATTTAATAATTTTTAATACAAAATAATACTTGCGTCGCCTTTAGCGCCATCTAATAGTTATTCTACAAACTTTTGAATATCTTAATCCTAGTTTCAAACCAAAATTAATTAGTGGTTTAAAATACTGTATGAAGTTTGTACACTTTCTCAGAGATGACGCCACATATAAATCATTAATTTTTCTTTTATATATGTGTCTTATTTTATATTTATGTTAATAATTATAATTAAAATAGAAAATATTCCTGTTATTTCATAATTAATTATTTCATCTTTATATATCCTACCTAATAGATTAGAAATTTGTAGAAATATGTATTAATCAATATTTCCACAAAATATGCATTAAAAAGAAAATGAAACGTACAGAAAAAAAGAATAACGAACTACTTACAGGCATGAAACAAGTTCTTATCGCATTCAAAATATTGTATAGAATTGATAATAAAATCTGAAATATGCTGTTTTAAAGTATCACATTTATAGCTTTTCAAGGTACTAAAGCAAATGCCATTTCAAATTTTTAAAATTATGAATATCCAGTGTGTGTTGATTAGAATACGTCACAAATAATGGAAAAAATAATAACCGAAGGTATCAGTAAACAAGTCAAGGATTTTAAATTATTGAGTAGGATGTAAAACATTCGTTTTTGTAATATTGTAAGCTATTCATTGTTGGCTAATCTTGTAAAGGCTGTGTTAATAAAAAAATAGAAAATTTAAGTGTTGTATTTTCTTACATCATTTATTGCAATTATTTGAATCCAAAACAATAAGCAATATTGAAATTATAAAATATTTAAAAATTAAACCCTATAAATCAATTGCGTCCGAGATTTCTCTCGAGGTAAATCCCGATTCCTGGAAATGTATGATTTTTGAACGTGTTTCCGAAGTTGAATCAGTTTGGTAGACTAATCTTGACACAAATTTGAAAAATTCTACCTAAATTTTTAATAAAAATTGAAGATAAAGGATTATATAAAAGAAAGAAGTAAAACACTCCTTAATAATCTTCGTATTCTGTATACAATTTCGACAACTAAGTTGTCATCATCATCAAACAATTTAGTTGTTGAAATATGTGTACAGAATTCGAAAATTATTGTAGAAAGGGGTTAAATTAACTTTAATTGATTATGTCATAAGATAACTCACAAGTATTGGAGTAGAATAAATGAGTTGTACAAATTAAGCTTTTGAACCAATCGTACGCTCAGTAACACTCGTGGTATCGATAACTTGATTATAAATTATTCGTTCAGAGCAGCTTATCAAAATTCCTCCTCCCCTAAAACTACCAACAGCATTAAACCTTCTATTACAACGAGTAACGCTAAAATTGTTTGGAAAAAGTTCAGAATTTAACGCGGAGCTATTAAACCAAGTTTCTGCCAAAAGAATTATATCAGACGATAACATGAATATTGGAGTAGAATAAATGAGTTTTAGATCTTAAGCTTCTGGTATTTTGACTGACAAAATTAAAAAGGGATTTAAATAAATAAGTATTAACATTACTAATAGAAGAAGTAATAAACAGTGGTGTGTCCCAAAGATATGACCTAATTCTATATGAAATTGTGTTCATAATTATTCTTCGACCATTCTGTTTGCAACACAAATCTGATGGATCACTTATTTTTAGTGTAGTAACTATATTTGTATATTGTAGTTTACAGATTTGAAGAAGGTTCTTACACTGGAGACGTTGAACTATTGTGAGTGTTGTACATCTTTGTTGGTTGTTCATTCGTCACTTGTTAATTTTACAGAAGAAGAATTATTACGATCAAATATTAGTAGAATCCAATGAACAATATAATTTTTTACGTACAATGAAGCATTACAAATTTGACGAAAGACCATATACTGGATACGTTGAATTTTTAACTATTTTAAGTGTTGTACAACTTCGTTGGTTGTTCATTTTGCCAGAAGAAGTATTATTACAATCAGATATTGGTTAGATTCCAATGAACAGTATAAATTGTTACGTATCTTAAGCATTACAAATATGACGAAGGAACTTATGCAAGAAACGTTGAATTTTTAACTATTGTAACTGTTGTATAACTTCGTCGGTTGTTCATTTTGCTAGAAGAAGAATTATTACAATCAAATATTGGTTAGATTCCAATGAACAGTATAAATTGTTACGTATCATTAAGCATTACAAATATGATGAAGGAACTTATGCAAGAAACGTTGAACTTTTAACTATTTTAACTGTTGTACAACTTCGTTGGTTGTTCATTTTGACAGAAGAAAAATTATTACAATCAAATATTTGTAGATTCCAATGAACATCGTAATTTGATACGTACCATGAAACATTACAAATTTGACGAAAGACTGGAAACGTTGAATTTTTAACTATTTTAACTGTTGTACAACTTCGTTGGCTGTTCGTTTTGACAGAAGAAAAATTATTACAATCAAATATTTGTAGATTCCAATGAATATCATAATTTGATGCGTACCATGAAACATTACAAACTTGACGAAAGACCTTATACTGGAAACGTTGAATTTTTAACTATTTTAACTGTTGTACAACTTCGTTGATTGTTCATTTTGACAGAAGAAAAATTATTACAATCAAATATTTGTAGATTCCAATGAATATCATAATTTGATGCGTACCATGAAACATTACAAACTTGACGAAAGACCTTATACTAGAAACGTAGAATTTTTAACAATTTTAAGTGTTGTACAACTTTGTTGGTTGTTCATTTTGACAGAAGAAGAATTATTACCATCAAATATTGGTTAGATTCCAATGAACAGTATATGTAAATTGTTACGTATCATTAAGCATTACAAATATGACGAATGAACTTATGCAAGAAACGTTGAATTTTTAACAATTTTAAGTGTTGTATAACTTTGTCGGTTGTTCATTTTGACAGGAAATCTACTCTCTATCTCCTCTATCTGGTGTCCTGGTAAATTTAAACTTTTCTCTGTGAGACGTTTCAGATTCCTGTGGAAACAGAATTTGTCTGGATCCCTGTGTGTGCTCTTCGAGTAATAACGCTATAATTTATTAGTTTATTCGATTTACATCTATTTATGTATTACTATTAACTTGTTTCTCTGGTATATGTACAGAATATTACTTTGGGTTATCTTCAAACATGTGTTTGATTTAATTTAATAGTTAATCTAACTACTTTGCTTGCAAAGGTCGTGATTTCAAAAAAAAATTTTGTATTAGTTCTTTTGTAATTACAATAAGTGCATTTGCGTATTTCTTTTTGAAATAAACTGTTATTAATATTATTAAAATAACATAATTTTCTACGTACTACGAAGCATTACAAATTTGACGAAGAACTGGAAGCTACTGGAAATGTAAAATTTTTAAATATTTTAAGTGTACAACTATGTTGGTTGTTAATTTGGATAGAAAAAAATTTACACAATTAAATATTTTATTTACTTATTAATAGCAATTTGAGGGAGAAAATAAAAGATTCAAACACGTTCTTTATAGCCACCCGTGGCGCAATAACCTTCTTCTAAAGATACTATCATTAAAGAAATACGTGGATTTGATTGACGGCTTCTAGCAACTATACTAACTGACTAGACTTCCTTACTACTCACAATCTCTCTGACAATTTTTCAATTTCTTATGCCATCGATAAGAAGCAGATCTTGTCACAGATAACTTCCCAAAAGTCGTTTTTATCATGGAAAAGAAACTTCCACTTTCCTCCGATGAACACAAAATTTTATAACATGTCTTTACTCTTTCATTTCACCCATCGCGATTTTTGGAAGTGCCATGGTTTTTCAGCTCTGTCAAACACAAGTAATTTATGACAATTATCATTTTGAAAAAGGATACGCCCACTTGAATATTTTCAGCCTTATTAAAAAAAGACTATTAAAAAAATTTGAAATATCGATTGCTAATATTATCTAAAAGAAATAGTTTCAAGAAAAATGTCGTTCTTTAGGACATCCAAAAGTTCCATAGCAATCTTATCAGGAGTTTCCAAGGTGGATTCCGCAAAAAAAAAACAATACGTAATACCACCGCGTTCGCAATTATTATCTATAATGATGTTTCGGAATTTTTGCAAACTTATCGACAAATAAAAAACGCCGTTTTGTTAAAGTATGAATAAAATTTAAAGAACACACACAACATTCCTTTTATAATATATAAAAGACAACACCGTTACTAGTATCAGTCAATTAGGGCTAACATTGTGGATTTGTTAGCTTCAAACATACGCGAAGATGAATATTTTAAACATAGTCGTTTTGGTGTGTTTCGTTTTTACAACAAGCAGTGGAGGTAAGTTTGAAGTAATCATTTATGTAACTTTTCCATTTGCTATTGGATTTTTTCAAATTTATAATCCTCAAATATGTTTGTGATTGAAAATAATATTAACACTTTGGAATTTTATTTCTTTCATAAGTTAAGTACTTTTTCAAATTCTTTTGTTTTTGTGAAACTCTATTTTCGTATATTCTTCATGTAGTTTAAAAGAAAAAAAACTATTAGGTGCGCAACTAAGTTCTCGCTGTTTTTTTGATGAAAATGCCACTTTATTGTGAAAAAATGTTTACAAATGAATCATTCAAAATATTGCCCATCGCTAGCGACAACCTTTTCCCATCATTCTGGCAGAGCTTGAATACTGCCACGGTAGAAGTGTTCGTCTTTTGGGGCTATCCACGAATCAAGCCATTTTAAGATGTCTTCATATGAGCGGAACTGCTGATTAGCCAGACTATGTGCCATCGAACGGAACAAGTAATAATCGGACGGCGTAATATTTGGGGAATATGGCGGGTGGGATAGGACCTCCGTTTCTAAGTAGGTTTGAACGGGTTTGGCAACATGAGGCCAAGCGTTGTCATTCTGTAGAATCACTTTTTCGTGCCTTTGCTCCTATTGTGGCCGCTTTTCGCTCAGTGCTCGGCTCAATCGCTTCAATTGAGTTCGATACCGTTCCCCAGTGATGGTTTCGTTCGGTTTCAATAGCTCATAATAAATAACACCGCCCTGGTCTCACCAAATACACAGCAAAACTTTCGCAGCGTGAATATTCGGCCGAACCGACGATGTAGAAGTATGACTGGGCAGTCCCCATGATTTTGTTCTCTTTGGGTTGCTGTAATGAATCCATTTTTCATCATCCCTTCCTTTTTTGCCACTGGAGCAGTTGTTCACAGGCGAAAAAAACGACGCTCAACGTCTCTTGACTCCAAATCATAAGGAACCCAAGTTCCTTGTTTTTGAATCATTCCCAACGCATGCAATCGCTTGGAAATGGCTTAGCGGGTAACTCCTAATGCTGAAGCAAGTCCTTTTTGCGTTTGTCACGGATCATCATCGAGCAATGCCTCCAATTCAGCGTTTTCGAAGGTTTTTGGTCTTCCTTCACGCGAATGGTCATCAACATCCAAATCACCGTCCTTGAAGCACGTTGTTTCACTTAGAGCAGCATCTCCGTAAATTTTTTGGAGTTCTCGATGCGCTTCAGCCGCCGTTTTCTTCGAATGAAAGAAGAAAAGCAACACTTCCCGCAAATGACGATTATTTGGCACAAAATCAGACATTTTCACACAACCTAAAGTATATGACGCAAAAACAAAATCGCTAATGTGTAAAAGCGGTTTGTTTACCATATGTCTAAGCTTGGTTCATGACGTTTTGGTTATGTCACAATCGACCAGCACTTACTACTGGAGCCATCTCTTGAAAAACAGCGAGAACTTAGTTGCGCGCCTAATATTGTCTGAAATAAAAAGGAAAATTAATAAAAAGGGGTAAAGTGAAAATGTACAGACATAGATAATTTTGATGGAGCCTGTGGTTGATTCACTTGATCAATGAAGGTTGATATATAACCCCTTGCCACATTAATTTTCGTATTCTGTATACGTATTTCGACAACTAAGTTGTCATCATCAGCAGATAATTAAAAAGTGTCACGTCTGAAAAACCACGGCGAAAAATACCCGTACGAAAACAAACTCCGTACGCGATCCGTATCGTTGAGAACCAGAATGTACACTCGACTACACTATCTGATGATGACGACTTAGTTGCCGAAATACGTATACAGAATACGAAAATTAATGTGGAGAGGGGTTATATATCCACCTTTAGTGATCAAGTACAGATGTAGCATAAAAATTAACGCAGTATAGTTTCTTGTTTTTGAATCACTTATTGGATTCTGCGTTCAGACATTTAATGCTGTTCATAATGATTGTGTTGATAAATGTTTTTGAAATTAGAAATGCACTTATTCATGGACAATTTGTCTGTAGTAAACTATTTCCAAAAAAAAAATCCTGTCCAATTACGAAGAATGCTCGCAAGTTTTCGCTTTTTATATCTCAGTTTCTAATATTTTCTTATTCTTAAATGTAAGAAATCTATTGTTTAGTAATTCGGCTTTCATTTGTTGAAAATCTATATTTAAAACAATAAAAATTAAAGTTTGTAATATGTTTGTAACAATACTTTGGGCACCACATTTGCATCATCAGATATGTATGGAATTAGTTAGAAGTATTACATGGATGTGAATTTTCCTTGAAAACAATTTAACAAGAAATTTCTTAAAAAATTATTTCTAAATTTTATGCAGTACCACTAAGTGCGACGTGAATCCAAAAATTCTAGTTGGGAATAGTAAGCAAAGCAAATAAAAGGATGTAATCTTCTAACTAAACTATCGACAGTGTTCATTATCTTCCCCAATAGTATATTAATAGGAATTTTCGAAGAAACTTACAAAAAATTTAAGTATAAATTTACAAACATTGACGGAGTTTAGAATAGAGTCAATTTTAATTTATTTTTAATTACTTTTTTTATAATCCCTGGGAAAACTGTAATTATTTACAACTAAGAAAGACTAGTTATAAAAACCTTTCGTTAACGACGTTAATGGTTACCCCGAATATGCCCTATGCTTTATAATAAGTAACTACAAGGGTAGCCGTGATGTTTCGGGAATAGGAAACGAAAAAAAGATTTTTATTATCGAAAATAGTTTTATTGCTTTTCAAAATATTCTCCTTGAAAATCAATGCACTTTCGCATTCGTTTAAACCAATCCGAAAAGCATTGCTGCCATTGTGAAGGCGGTATCGCCAAAATATGAGTTTTAAATGCCTCAACTGCCTCTTTTGGCGTAGAAAACCGTTGACTACGAAGTTTATTCTTCTCGTCTGGGAACAAAAAGAAATCACACGGTGCTAGATCAGGGCTGTACAGCGGATGAGTGATCAATTCAATGTTTTACCCCGTCAAATGTTCAATTGTTTGAACCGACCTGTGAGAGCTCACATTGTCATGGTGGAGTATAATCTGCCATTTTCGGTTTGTTTTCTTTATTTCTTGAAAAATTTTTTGCAAGCAAATAGTTGTGTACCATTCGGAATTGACCGTTCTACAACTCTCTAAAGGCATGGTTGCAACGTGATTGATTTTTCTGAAAAAATAGGCGACCATTTGTTTTGATGTGCTTCGAGCGCCAACAATTTTTGATGGTTTTGGCTCATCATCAGTCAACTGCTGTTTACTATCGGGCTCATACATATAGATCCAAGATTCATCACCTGTGGCGACTTTATAAATGTTTTTTGAAGCACCGCCATTGTATTTTTTGTGCATTTCTTGGCACCAATCGATGCGTGCCCTTTTTCGAGCGGTTGTCAAATTATGTGGTACCCAACGTGAACATAGCTTCTTAACGGCTAAATGTTCATGCAGGATCTTATGCATGCTGGTGTTACTAATACCCAGAGATGCCTCGATCTTACGGTATCTCACATGACGGTCTTGCATTATCAATTCAGACACTGCATTAATGTTTTCCGACACAACAACATTTGTCGGACTATCTTCACTAAATTCATGATCCAAAGACCGCCGTCAAAGTTTCAATTCACTATACCAACGACATATTGTAGTGTTCGATGGTGCTTCATCACCATATAAAGAATTCAGCTCGTCGATGTATTCTTGTTGAGATTATGCACGCCGAAAAAGTTATGATAAATAATTGCACGAAAATGTTCGCGAGTTAATTCCATTTTTTCGCTGACATAAAATTTTCATGTTACAAGTCAACAATAGAAATAGCGACCGCATAATAAAACTGTCAAGGTAAATATATTGTCATAAATGACAAACTTCACGGTACAATCATCAGATCGGAGCCAAGACTGGCAGTGTTACCAGTTCCCGAAATATAAACGGCAACCCTCGTATTTGAATTTGAAGGAAATTAGGTCAATGTTTTCATGATGATCTGTAATATTTTCATTTCTTTCATATCCTAATCCTATTTCTCTTTAAATTTAAAATACGTTTATGCATCAGTGTCTTTCAATTTTGCACCTATCTTATTTCCAAAATGAAAAACATCTTCTCTATCAAAACCAATTTAACAAAATATTTGAAAATAACGATACACTTTGTTTCAGCTGAAATAGCCAAAAGGGATGGAACAACCATAACATGGACTGTGATCACTTGCGGATATGATTGTGGTAAAATTCGTATTTATAAATAATAAATCTAATACGAACGTGTTAAAAAATTATTTGCAAAAAAATAAAAGAAATTAAAATAAATCTGAACGTTATAAGAATAATACAAATATTAATAACACCCTGTTTACTACGCATTTCGAGGAATCCATCTCCCTTCAGGTAAACTTGTGTTATTAACGAATGATTTTCTGTGGGTTCATACATTTTCAATAGCGAAAAATGATAGAAAAGGCATCAGTATACCTTTAGAGGAGCTTCTCGAAGCGCGTAGTAAACGGTGTTATTAACATTTGAACGATTCTTATAAGGTTCATCTAATGGCAATTTAGTCAAGTTTCAGTGTTCGTCTAGATACGAGATAGTAACTTAGTTACCTACTTTAGCGAGATGACATGCTACTGATTTTTTATCGTTTTAAAATATATCTCTTCTATAACAACACCTATACTAAAGTTTTTGCCAATGGTATAACTTTTAAATAAATTATTCTTTTCAAGAAAAAGTGACACCTTTGTGCTTATTTCAACGATATTAACATTCATTAATATTCACGCAACAATCATGTTATAATACATAATTAGACACCTAAAGAACAATCACTTTTGAAAGTCAGTTTCGGAGTTACTCACCAAAAATGACTTTTTCGGGGAACGAAAAGAAATAGAATGTTCCGGTTTGAAGTAGCATAACAATTAAGTCATAATACATAAGTAGACACCAAAAAACAATAACTTTTGAAAGTCACTTTTGGAGTTACTCACCAAAATCGACCTTTGTATGATAAGCGAAACTTTTTTAAAATAGTAATTCTTAGTGGCACCCTCTATTAAAAAAAAATATGCGTCGGTAAGGTAGATCTTTTACAAATGTTACCTTGAAATATCAAGACATTTGCATCATTAGAAGCAGAGAAATTGTACATAAAGTAAGTGTGTGTATTTGGCATTGGTCGAAAGACGAATTTTGAAAAAAGGACAAATATCAAGTTCTGTTTTAAACTCGGTAAATAGTGAAGAACATTCTGGTGCAAAAAAATCTCTGGTTACTGAAAGTAACATCGAACTGGAATTAAATATTTCCAAAGAATCAATTCATCGCAATTTGACACAGTATTTGGGATTGAAAAAGGTTTGTACCACATAAGCTAACATTGCAGACTTGATTGAAGACTCAAAAAATGACGAAAACGTACTGTAACTGGCGATGGGACGTGGTGTTTTCAATGATCTAGAGACCAAGCGTCAAAGCTCTGAATGGAAGTATCCAAGCGAAAAAAGACCGAAAAAAAGCCAAAAGTGAAGACAATGTTGATTTGTTTTTATGATTCGAAAGACATAGTGGACAGAGAGTTTGTACCAACTGGTCAAACAGTCGATGCTCTATGTTATCTTGGTGTTATGAAGCGTCTTTTGGCGTGAATTCGTCGTGCGCGCCCTCGATATCGTGAAAATGATAGCTGGCGTTTGTTACATGATAGTGCACCATCTCATCTCTCGACGCTTATCACTGATTTTCTACCTACAAATGGCATTTTAACCATCAAGCATTCACCATATTCACCGGATTTGGCTCCCTGTAATTTCTATTTATTCTCCAAACTATATTTGCCGATGAAAGGACTGCATTATGCCGACGTCGAAGCCAATAAAAGGGCGTCGACAGCTATATTGAAGAATATCTCCAAAGATGAACTTAAAAATTCATTTGACATGTTAATTGACCGTGCCAAACGTTGTATTGAAGCTGAGGGCCACTACTTTGAATAAAGTAAATGAATTTTACCAAAATAGTAAGCTTTTGTTTTTATTTTAAAAAAGTTCCGTTTTTTTCTGAGACAGACTACATATATATGGTATATATATATATATATATATATATATATATATATATATAAATTTTTCCGTAGATAATAGTACAACGCCAGGTCAAACGACAGGCGGTGCAGATACAAATACAACCACTTCTGATCGAGAGTCAACCCCGACACCAGGACCTGTGACTCCAGGACCTGACACTCCAGGACCTGACACTCCAGGACCTGACACTCCAGGACCTGACACTCCAGGACCTGACACTCCAGGACCTGACACTCCAGGACCTGACACTCCAGGACCTGACACTCCAGGACCCGACACTCCAGGACCCGACACTCCAGGACCTGACACTCCAGGACCCGACACTCCAGGACCCGACACTCCAGGACCCGACACTCCAGGACCCGACACTCCAGGACCCGATACTCCAGGACCCGACACTCCAGGACCCGACACTCCAGGACCCGACACTCCAGGATCTGACACTCCAGGACCTGTAACTCCAGGAAGCAACGAAACTACCACAAGCACAGGTATAACAAATGTATAATTTGTGGAAAAAGGTTTTCTCCAATTCCAGTTAGATATCAAAACTATCCTGATTGCGCCTGTAATGGAATAGGAATCTAATCTAATGATTTCGTGTAAGGAAAATATCAGAAAGTTTTAAAATCAATGACGCAAGTGAATGGATACCCAAGAAAAAAAATCTGATTGCGATATATCTCATTTATATTACACGAATTATATATTTGATTGTCGGAAAAGTTATGAGGTATTTTTTCTAAGTTTTTGCATGGATCATTTATTTATATAAATTGAATGGTTGATCAAGTACTAGGTGTTCTGAAAAATAATTACCGGTTTTTCTAACAGATGTCGCTGGGCTTAAGTATGCAATGTTATAATTTGACACATTTGTCATTTCATTCTACTGACATCAAGCTTCAAAACCATACATATTATATTTAGCGAAACTAACACTATCATAGATTTATTCGTCTTTGAAAATGTCGAGTTTCGTGCCTGAAAAAGTTGATTTGCAGCACACATTATTTTTCATATTTAGTCAAAAGAAAAAGCTGTTGAAAGTCATCGTTTGTTGGTAGAAATTTGGGGTGAGCATGCTTCAACAAAAAAAAACATGTGAGGCGTGATTTTTACAATTCAAAAGTAGTGACTTCGATGCGCAAGACCCAACCCAAATTCAAAAACAAATGGCAAAGTCATAATACGTGTCCCAAGAAATGATCAGCGATCGATTACGAGCAATGGAAAAAATTTAAAAGATTGGAAAATGGGTGCCACGTCAATTGAATGAAAAATCGAAAAATCGTCTGTGAAATGCCGCTTCAAAGGTATGATAGGAAGTCATTTCTGCATCTAATAGTGACGGGTGATGAAAAATAAATTTAAAAAATCACGGTTATCATCTGGTGAAGCCCACATTGGCTCCAAGGCCAAATCGTTTTGGTCGCAAGACAATGCTTAGTGTTTGGTGGGACCACAGCAGCTTAATGTATTATGAACTGTTGAAACTTCATGAGACAGTTAGTACTGGTCGCTACAACAACATGGATCGTACAAGAATGGTAAGAAGAATGAAGCAAGAACCGAGAGCACAAAGCGCAAAGGCGACCGAGGAAAATATGGACAGAAGAAGTGAGAAAAGTGGCAGAATAAAGGGAAGTAAATTGGAAAAAAGTGGGAAAGCTGACACAGGACAGGAATAAGTCGAAGAAAGTACAGAGAAGAAAAGCAACAGAAATTTAACTCAATTCCTCTCCTCCCCTCCTTCTTACACTCGATAAAGGTCATGAAAGACTTTAAAGCATTCAGTCAGTAAGTATAATATTTCAAACACTCAATCAAATCGCTCAATTATTTTCCAAAACGAAGTTAGAATTTTCAGCTGGCATAGAATGAAAATACATGTAAATGACTACAGCACTTGCAAGAATGTACTAACTTGCAAAAATACGTTATAACTTTTCATACAATGCGATGCCTATATTTTAAGATTAAAAAATAAAAATACTTTTGTATATAAAACCAATTCTTTTTCCATTTTTTATGTGAAATGACAGAATCTGACGGTGGAACAACAGAATCACCATATGAAACTCGAGGTAAAAAGAAATATGACTTAAAAATAATAAACAAAATAATTCTTTGTAACTTATAGTATGCCAGGGCGCGTGTGAACTCTTGAGGTTACATCTGGTTTGGGCCACTGTCACAGCCAATTTCGAACCGACGGCGTCAAGACGCTTGGAATTAGTATATATAGCAATCGTGAGCTCTACCCGTGGTCAACTATACCGATTCAGATTGTATTTGGCCGGTCGACTGAAGGGATCTGCAGCCGAAAAAGTCAGAAGCGAATTTATAGAATACATCATTTGGGCTACTGGTCTTGGTGACGAGATTCTGATAACGGCGGAATTAGTTCAAGCTATTAATACTACATCATACACGGAGAAGATTGACATATTGATAGCTGGAAGCTTCTCTTTGGATCGAAATAATTCTGTGGATCTCCGGGAGGTCGCCACTTGCTTCACGGATTTCATAATAACTGTATCTGCCAACTATTCAGCTTATTTCGAAGGTAATGTTATAAGTTATAAAACAAGAAAGCAAATCTAATAATAGCATAGCTCCTGTAACCAAAAACCAAAATGTTGGTTCAGATATGTGGATTACACCTTCGTTATTTGGCCTCATGGTCGGGATTCCTTGAACAACTTCCTTGTTTTCTTAAATTCCCAATACGATTCCATAAATTTCACCATGGCGATTGAATTTGAAGGTTCCTTTCCTTTCCTCGACGTCTTGGTAACTCGTCGTCTGGATGGTTCACTAGGACATTCAGTGTACCGCAAACCCACACACACTGATCGGTATCTCAATGCCCTCTCCCATCATCATCCCGCCCAGAAACAGGGCATTATCAATTCCTTAATCCAAAGAGCTGTCAACATATCTGACTGGCATTCTATATCCCAGGAATTAAGTCATGTTACCAAAGCTCTTATAAGTAATAATTTCTCCAACCATAATATTCAGCGAACCATAGATCGACATCTTAATCCCAAAATCCCACAACTTAATACACAGCTTACATCATCTCCCCCCCTCTCTAAAGCCCACCTACCCTATATACAAGATGTTACTGACCGCATCAGTAGGGTTCTTCTCAAAAACAACATCAAAACCATCTTCAAACCCCATTCCAAATTATCTGACCCTTTTTCCGTAAAAGACCATGTTTCTTCTTCATGCGGCAGGGCATATATTGGTGAAACAAACCGGTCTGTCGGCACTCGTGTTTCTGAACATGAGTGTTGTACTAGGTTACTGCGCATAGCCGGTTCTGCACTTGCCGAGCATAGGCTGGAAACCGGGCACCATATTCAGTTTAATTTGACCAAGATCCTATCTCGCAAAATCCGTGAAACTATAGAGATCTTTAAGCATCCCAATAACCTTAACCGCGATGATGGCTACCCCCTACATAACGCTTGGCAATCCTGCATCTCTAATCTACCCAACTGCAACCGTAACGCTCCATTGACCCATTATCCATATATAAACGCGTCTCCCATCGACTTACACCAGTTTCAGTGCAGTAGTTCAGCCCTGAAGATGTCCCATACAAATGGGTACGAAACGTCGGCAGATATACTAGTGACGTGGTTCCAGCCCGGAAACCCAGAAGCAGATAGAATAGCATTGCATTTTTGTACGATACTGGGGTGGAATCAAACATCATCGGCCTCACCAAGGAAGTTATATTCGTTCTTCTGTACTTTAACGGGGACCAAGCTCTTTTGTGCCTTTCGTATAATGATATTGTTCGAATTGTTCAAAATAGGCATCAGTTTCAATTACATCATCGTTAGAGCCAAATCTCCTTTGAACCAGTCGTTTTTTCCAAATTGGAAAACGAAATGCAATGCCGTAATTAAACATTTTTTTTTTGCTAAACGTGGATGTTCTGTTTTGATTCACGCGCAATTTATTCAGTATTGCTTATACATTATACCCTCCTGCCGATGATGAAGCTATTTTTACCTTCTTCGGGACACTTGAACTAGCTTCTACTCATTGTCTAGATCAGGGGTGGGCGACCTTTTTGGAAAGGGAGGTATAAAATTTTTAGATTCGGCGAGCTAAGTAGTAAATCAAAGATACGTGAGTTGTATTTTAAGTTTTGCTTATAAAATTGGAATAAAACAGTAGATAACTTTTAAAGACATCATCGTTTGTTGAAGTACTCTCCACAACGATTAATGCACTTTTGCGTGCACTCGAACCAACTCTGGAAACAGTTATTACATTCGTTTGTTGGTACAGTCAAAACTGCGTTTTTAAAGGCATCGACTGCTCCTTCTGACGACTGGAACATTTGACCACGCTGCCCGTTCTAGATTTTCGAAAAGGTAAAGAAATCGTTGGGACTTAGGTTCGGACTGTACGGAGGATGGTCCAACAGTTCGGCGTTTTGTTGCATTAAAAATTCAATTGTCTTGTGTATTGTGTGAGAACTTGCATTGACTTGGCGGAGGATGAATCGTCGTTCGGAGTTGGTTTTTCAAAGCTCAGCGATAACTTGCGACAAACAAATGGTTGTATTCCAATGGCCAGAAACAGTTCTTTGGTCATGTAAAGGAATTGCTGTTACACAACCTGCTTTCGAGACAAATGTCGCTTCCATCTTTTTATCGGCTTTTCTTTACCTTGAGACACTCAAACAGACGACTGGCGTTTATTTTCTGGCTCGTATGAGTAAATCCAAGATTCATCAGCATTGATAATATTGTACACGTTCTTAGAATTTCTGACGTTGAAGCGATCTAGAGTTTCTTGACACCAATTCACCCTAGCTGCTTTCTGTTCTTCGGTTAACAAATGCGGTATCTAATGGGAAATTAATTTTTTACACACAATTCTTTATGCAAAATTTTTTGAATTGAGGTCTTTGAAATTCCGCAATAATGTTTCCATCTGGCGATATGTCACATGTCCATCTTCGTTGATGATCTTGCGCACAGCATCGACGTTTTCCTGAGTGACTGCCGTTTTTGGTGAATCTGCCCTTGGATAGTCGCTAAGATTAGTCCGTCCACGTTTGAATTCTCCATACCAACGAAAAATTATTGATCGATGTGCTACTTCATTGCTGAAAACAGAAACCAAATCGGCAGGGCATTCTTGTTGAGATAATTGTCTTCGAAAATTATAAAAAATTATTCCGCGAAAATGTTCTGGGTTGAATTCCATTCTTCAACTAACGCGTCAACTTTAACAGTTCGTTATAGCTACAGCACTACACGTATCGAGCTGAAACTATGGATATAGGTTAACTAAAGATGGAGGTTAATTTTTAGTACTGATATTTGATTAGTGGCGCCCTCTATATCTCACTATGCAAAACTTAAAAGAAGTCCCACATATTCGCTTTTCTATAATTCTCTGCCGACTACTCACTTTAACGGGGACCAAGCTCTTTTGCGCCGTTGGTATAATGATATTCGAATTGTTTAAAATAGGCATCTGTTTCAGTTACATCCTCAGCCAAATCTCCTTTCAACTAGTCGTTTTTTCCAAATTAGGAAACGAAATGCAATGCCGTAATTAAACATTTTTTTTGCTAAACGTGGATCTTCTGTTTTAATTCATGCGCAATATATTCAACATTGCTTATACATTATAGCCTCCTGTCGGTGATAGCTATTTTTACCTTCTTCAGAACCAGGGGTGGGCGACTCTTTTGGAGAGGAAGATATCATAAAATTTTTAGATTCAGCGGGCTAGGTGGCAAATTCGAACATATTTACATGGGTAATTCTACTCGTAGAGCAACAAAAAACATGTTTAAATTTCCTTTATTGAGAAATATTTTTACATAATATTAATATCCTCTACACATGCTGGCGTATTATATAATTGGTTAAATTTTGTTTTAATATAATAAAAACTATTTATATAAATAATATTTAGAAATAATTTGATTTGATTGCTTTTTAATATTAATCATAATTTTGTTCTTAAAGCGGAATTCCTAAAAGAGTATGACCACTGCTTCTACGCAAAGAATTCTACATCCAGGCGTAAGTATACATATTTTATTTTTTGAAAAGTGTGCTTAGATGTTTTTGGCGAGTTTAACCTAAAGTTCAAACTACAATATCACTTGCTTGTAGATTTCTCCGAGTTTTGTTTTCATTTGCTTTTTTGCATTCTTTTAATTTCAATATTTAAACTGTAATAAGTTTCTATGGGAAGGTCATCGATTTGATTCGCTTTTTTTTTGTAGATGGACACCATCAAATGTCCCACGCTCGCCACGGACTGGCACACCACGGACAAGCCCGTCATCACGCGAACCATCACGGTGTAGCGCGTCACCATGAACAACACGGACAAGCTCGTCATCATCAACAACATCATGGTGCAGCCCGCCATCACGGAAAAGCCCGCCACCATGGAGAACAACACGGTCAAGCTCGTAACCATGGAGAGCATCACGAAAAGGCGCGCCATCATGGAGAACAACACGGACAAGCTCGTAACCACGGAGAGCATCACGAAAAGGCGCGCCATCATGGAGAACAACACGGACAAGCTCGTAGCCACGGAGAGCATCACGGAAAAGCACGCCACCACGGTGAACATCACGGACAAGCTCGTAACCACGGAGAGCATCACGGAAAAGCACGTCACCACGGTGAACATCACGGACAAGCGCGTAGCCACGGAGAGCACCACGGGAAAGCCAGACATCATGAAGAGCACCAGGGAAAAGCCAGACATAATGGAGAACACCACGGAAAAGCTCGTCACCACGAAGAACATCAGGGAAAAGCCCGTCATCATGGAGAACATCATGGACAAGCACGTAATCATGGAGAACATCACGGAGAAGCCCGTCACCACGGAGAACATCACGGAAAAGCTCGCCATCATGCAGAACATCAAAAACAAGCACGTAGTCATGGTTATCAAGTACATGAAAACGGAGAGTAAAAAAATTACAAATAATGTGACAATATTTTCATAGATAAATAATATTCTGTACTCCTAGTCGTATGTTGCCTTTAATTTATTGTCTTATTATGTGTATGTACATAAAATATAGGTGTATGAAAAATAAAATTATTTTGCATCAAAACTTGTATATATATTGGGTCTGGGAAAAAGTTCGTGGCGTTTTTCCCGATAGATGGCATTGGTTGCCGATAACTAAAGAACAACAAGTCACAGCGACACCACCGACGGCTCGTTTTTTAGATGACCTTCCGAACGTTAGTTTGAGCGTAGAAACATTGTAATCGGTACAGTGGTTGGAAAGTTATTCGCACTTGAAAATGGAGAAGAATAATGAGAAATTTCGCTATATTCTGCAATATTATTATGATAAGGGGAAGAACGCTGCGCAGGCTTGTGATAAAATTTGTGCTGTGTACGGTGAAGGTACTTTATCGAAATCTGTTGCGCGGAAATGGTTCGCTCGCTTTCGTTCTGGAAATTTCAATGTGAAAGATGAGTCACGCTCCGGTCGTCCAATCACTGAAAAATCTGATGAAATTCTTGAAAAAGTCCAACAAGATAAGCATATCAGCAGTGTCGATATTGGCATGGAGCTAGGCATTGACCACAAAACTGTTTTGAACCATTTACACAAAGCTGGTTACAAAAAAAAAGCTTGACGTATGGGTTCCTCATGAGTTGAGCGTGAAAAACATGATGGACCGAATTAACATCTGCGATGCGCTGCTGAAACGGAATGAAATCGAGCCGTTTCTGAAACGTTTAATAACCGGAGATGAAAAATGGATTACGTACGATAATCGGAAGCGTAAAAGATCGTGGATAAAGGATGGTGAGCCGTCACAAGCGTTCGCTAAGCCAACATTTACGCCAAAAAAAGTGATGCTGTGTGTATGGTGGGACTG
This sequence comes from Dermolepida albohirtum, assembly GCA_031893035.1. NCBI lineage: Eukaryota > Metazoa > Arthropoda > Insecta > Coleoptera > Scarabaeidae > Dermolepida > Dermolepida albohirtum. The sequence continues at coordinate 36,306 of JAVIWB010000384.1, forward strand.
GAGGGGAATCGTCCACTACGAGCTACTTCCAACTGGTCAGACGATTGATTCTCAACTCTACTGTGCATAACTAGAGAGATTACGCCAGGCGATTGAAAGAAAACGGCCCGAATTGATTAATAGGAAAGGTGTTGTCTTCCATCATGACAACGCCCGACCACACACTTCTTTGATGACCCGTCAAAAATTGAGAGAGTTTGGTTGGGAAGTTTTGATGCACCCACCTTACAGTCCGGATATAGCACCCTCTGACTATCATCTGTTTCGATCTCTGCAGAACTCTCTCAATGGAATTAAGTTGGTTTCAAAAGAAGCCTGTGAAAACTACTTGATTCAGTTTTTCGACCAGAAACCACAGAAGTTTTTCACCGATGGGATCATGGATCTACCAAAAAAATGGCGAAACATTGTCGATAATAATGGAGCATATTCGGTTTAAATGAATTCGTCCACGCTCCATGCGGGGACCAGTTGAATTTTACTGAAAAAACGCCACGAACTTTTTCCCAGACCCAATATTTTATTGAATAAGTCAGATTTCTTTTAATTAATTCAAATTGGATCAAACAATATATTTCATATTTACCGGGTAAAACAGCGATCCCAAATGTCTAACTTCTCGTCATGTTCCGAAGATTTTTATTGGACGAAACTGATTTTAACAGTTCATGGAGTAATGTCAACAAAATATTCAAAGATTTCGAAGTTTTTTGCTAAATAAATAGAAAGTCAGGCGTTTAGTTCCCATTTATAGAAAATAAATAACTTTTAGTTCACCAAAATGTCAGAACCTACTGTAAGTAGCCCTAATATATTAATTTAATCTCTAACGCACGTTTTAATCATTTTTTTACGGTTATGATCTGTTTTTTGTCAATAGGAAGCCGGTGATAGAAATAGATCTGTTAGTGAAAGTTCCGAGCCGGATTATGATCCCCATTTTTCGCCGATTATAACTTTACCTGAAGTCGTTATCGTTACAAACGAAGAAGATGAGGAGGTTATGTTAAAATTACGCGCAAAACTATATCGATTCGACACAAAAAGCGATGTTATACCTGAATGGAAGGTACGTTAAACATATATTTTAACGTATAAAATTAGGTCAAATGTATTTGTTTAGGAAAGAGGTACCGGTGAAATGAAAATGTTGAAACATAAAGAAAACAAAACTGTCAGGATAGTAATGAGACGCGACAAAACTTTGAAAGTATGTGCCAACCATTTTATAACGCCTTTCATGGAACTAAAGCCGAGTATTGGATCAAATAAGGCTTTTGTGTACACAGTGAATGGCGATTTTGCAGATGAAGAGATTAAAACTGAATGCTTAGCGATTAGATTTGGAACAGTAGATTTCGCAAATCAATTTAAAGAAGCTTTCAATGAAGCCAAGAAATATGTTTTAGAAAACTGCAAATTGTACAATGACTCACTGGATACAGATGAAAGTGATGATGAAGACATACAGAATGACACAGGTGAGGAAAGAAAATTTGATGAGGATGAGAGTAAAACAACAGATCTAACAAAGAAATTATCAGAAATCGATGTTAATAAAGAAGATGTTAGTGATGAGAAAAAATAATTTCACTTCAAAAAAATTTGTGACCTACATGTAAGATATATATATTTTTCTAATGTCAGATATATATACATTTTGAATCTTTTTTTCAAATAATAAATATCGTTTCTTTTTATAGTATAATAGGTGCCCTATATATTTTCTGTTTTCGAAAAATGTAGCTAATGGTCATTCTTAATATATTTAATTTTTTTCTTTGTTGGCTAAGGAAATAGTTGTAAAAAATCGACATAATGTATATGCTCATTCCATTCAAAATAAACTAGATTTTGATACAAAAACTGCATTTTGATCAACTTCGCATAAAAAAGAAAAGTTATAAAGTATATTATTACTTTGTTATTTTTTATGTAACAGAAATAAATAGAAAAGACAATATCTTTTTTTTAATTTGAAGAAGACGATTACAAAAAAATAAAATGAATTATTCAACTATCTTCGACTTGATTATAATTTGCTACTATTACTGTTGCAAAGATCCAAGTGATAAGTTGATGATCTAGGTGCTTAAGTGTCTTTGTTTATTATTAATGTTGAACAAACTTTCAGACACGCCTTCGTCGGGAAGGCTGGATAGCTGCTTCATGTATTTATTTACACTCGTTGCAGTTAACAATCCACATTTGTATATCTTGACGACACTAACATGATGCAAGCTATCGGTAATAACTGCACATGCTCGTACTCTTGGTTCCTACCTACCCAGAGGATTATCCATTCTATTTATTATCCTTTGTGAAAAGATCGTTTTCAAATATTGCAATGTAACACCAGTCGTATATACAGTAGCGCCATCTTGCTGCAAATATTCATACAACATTGCTTTTTAATCTAACTGATTTAAGAAATATTTCGAAATTAGTTCTCTGGACGGTAACTGTTTCGTGATTAAAAAAATAGCAGTTAATCCTCTTCAAGAGTACTACAGCACACCAACTTTTCTTGGGTGTAAGTTCGTCTGAACAAAAGTATGACAACTTTAGTGGAGTAACTTCAGAAATTTTAAGATGTCATATAACCAGAGAGATGGGGCCAAACTTATTAGTGGCAATGTCTTATTCAATGCATCATTATTGATAATCGTATTTAAAAATCAATGGCAATATTGTAGGAGTGTATTAAGATCTTGGGGACGTAGTTGAAGTACAGTACTATATGTAATTGCTTTCAATGCTATTTTGTGTCAATCTTCATATATTACTCATAGTAAAAAAAAAAAATAATTATTAAGCTTCATTAAAAAAGGAAGCTTTTGTGGATATTTATTTGAACTCTTTTCCAATTGTCGACGTATATCATCATAAAACTGCAGTCAAAACCTTGGATATGATGAAGGACTTGATAACAAACACACAGTATTTGGAGAACGTTAAACAACGTGTTATTGATATATGAAACAATATACTCCTCTATATATATACACTACCGGTCATATTTATTTGCCCACCCCAATTTTATGTGTTTCCTGAAATACGGATTATCTTTCGAAAAATCTGTATTATAATTATTCAACAATATTATTAGTGGAAGTAATTCCATATGAATTTCTACGAAAATCATAAATCGTTTATGATATATCGTAAAGGTGTCATAAATTGGAAAATACCATAAATATTATATAGGCTAATCCCTACAGTATTAACAGTTTTACCTGCATTTCCGAAAGGTATTTCCAATATTGTGTTATTGTACTAACTAATTACAATATTAGGATGTGTTATTCAAAAAGGAAAATAAATTTTATGTCAGTCATCGTTCATCTTTTATTGCGAAAACAGTGAAATAGAGAGTTATTGTGAATATTTTAATGTAATGCCGAAGACGAAGGAATTATCTGTTGAAGTGCGTGCTATGATAATTGCTTATCATCGTACGGGTAAAAGTAATCGCGAAATTGCAAAAGAATTACGATTAAATCGCAGAACCGTTGATTATAACGTTAAAAAATTTGAAGAAAGTGGTACATTTTCCAACAAAAGAAGATCTGGACGACGCAAAGCGACGATATCTGCAGATGACCGGCATCTAATACGGATAAGTAGACGCGATAGACGAAAAACAGCACCAGAAATTGCTGCTGAAATGAATAGAGCGCGTGCTAAACCAATTAGTGTGTCCACGCTACAGAGAAGGTTAAGGCAAGCGGGTTTATACGGAAGAATTGCTCTGCGAAAACCACTACTACGAAAGCAAAACAAGATAAAACTACTAAATTGGGCTAAAGAACATAAGAATTGGACGATTGATCAGTGGAATAATGTGTTGTGGACAGACGAATCGAAGTTTGAACTTTTCGGTAGTAAAAGGCGAATATTCGTAAGAAAATCCGCAGGAGAAGGAGTACTGCCAGAATGTATTGCGCCTACCGTAAAACATGGAGGAGGTTCAGTAATGATTTGGGGGTGTTTTGGTGGAAGATCTGTAGGCGATCTCGTCAAAATTGAGGGAATCCTAAGAAAAGAAGGCTACAAGGAAATTTTAGAAAATAATGCTGTTCCTTCAGGACTAAGGATTCTTCGCGAAAACTTTGTATTTCAACAGGACAACGATCCGAAACACACTTCTAGATTGTGTGGCGATTACTTGCGTCAACTAGAAGAGCAAGGGCAAATCTCTATAATGGTATGGCCAGCTCAAATTCCTGATCTGAACCCAATAGAGCTTCTTTGGGAAGAATTGGACCGGAAGGTTCGAGAACGTGCTCTATCATCCACCACTGTACTGTGGGAACAACTTCAAGAAGCCTGGGCACAAATTACAGAAGATACACTGCAAAAATTAATTGAAAGGATGCCGCGGCTCGGTGCGGCAATTATCAAAAATAAAGGTGGGCACATTGATGAGAGCAAAATTTAATAATAATTAATGATAAAGTTTTTATATAAGAAAAATGTAACTATTTTATGTTTATTTTACACTATTGTATTGGTACAATAAATAAATTTCCAGTACACACTTGATAGTTTAATAATTTTGGCTAAAACTAAGGGTGGGCAAATAAATATGATCGGTAGTGCACACATATATATATATATATATATATATATATATATATATATATATATATATATATATATATATATATATATATATATATATATATATAAAATAAAGAACCATAAACCTCACAGAATACCGATTCACATCTTACAATATGTTTGACCTTTGATAAACCAAAAATATGTACTTCCGAATTACTAAATTAATATTTTTGATAGCTCCGTATGCCCAGAAAGAAAATTAAAGCATCGTTTTAGGTGGTAGTGGCCAAATTAGGCGTCGAAATTAAGTTGTGCAACTATGAATGTCTCTTTTATAACGTATTTTTTTGTACAAATAAAGAGATTTATATATTTTCTGATATAAAGTCAATTTATGCCAAATGCCCCTAAATTTGTATCCGATTTGTGTTTCCAAATACCATGTAGTAGAACTTTCTGAATCAGATACAAAATTACCTAAACTAAATACAAGAAGTGAGGGGGAAGATAGATATTCGTTACATAGAATTTTTTTATTACTTTAAAATTGAACCGTAAAGGTGAATATTTTTAAATTTGTAATTATTATTTCATTACAAAAGTAAAAGATCTGTTAACGATTAGAATTACATTTTTAATTTTATTAATAACTACTGAAATTTTTGATTATAAATTTTAATATCACCTACATTAGTGTTCTACATAAAATGTTATTGCTAAAAATTAATACCTGACATTTTCATATTCGTTTATTGTTGAAGTTTAAGGTAATGTTACTTACCTGTACCAAAATCAAATAAGAAGTCTGTAAAATATCTATACTTCCCTTTTTTTTTATAAGATTTTGTAGGTTTCCAATACAATTCGCATTTTCTCCAGTGAGACCTAAACTGATTAAACAAATTGCAAAAAATAAAATATTAACTTTACGCTTCATAGAAAAATGAAAAACAAGTAAGACGAAACAATATTATTTTATATATGCATTAAAGAATGAATAAAATCTATTCTAAATATAAAATTTTTTATTTTCATTTTACAAACAAAAACAACTTTCTTAAAATACAACATCCAAACTATATTTACATAGCAAACAAAAAAGTAAAATGAAAACTCATAAACAATACTTTTCAATAATAAATTAGGTCAAGTAATTTTATAATTCATCTTTTTGAATTCGGAATGAATACAAAATATTCAATCTGTGAGTGAGTTCATCTTTTTTCTTTTCAGCTAATTTACCATCCTTCAAGATCTTGTTTAATCGTGTCTTTTCTTGCTTAATAAACTTTACACCGTTTTCTATGATTTTTTTCATGAATGTCAAATAAGTTTTTATTGTCGATTGTTCCTAAAACAAAATAAAAAAAAGTTATGAAAATTTTAATGATGAATGTATAGTTTTTACCTCTTCTGAACGTTTTTCTGCTATTTCTTCAATTTCTTTTAATTTTGCTTCTTTATTTTCATCATTTACAAATTCAGTTGCTAAATTATCAAATTCTTCAAGACATCCAGGCAAACCAATGTACATATTGGTATTGTCTCGTACAAAATTTCTAAGGTTATTAATATTAAATTCTTTTTCTGTGAAATCAATAACGTTTTCTTTGGTATTGCCCAAATACAACTTCACAGCTGGCAGATCATCTTTTCCCTCAATACCGTGTTTCTTTGCCAATTCTTCATTCTCTTTATCACCATAATCCTTAACGCCGACTTCGGCTAATATAAAATCTTTATTCGGTATAATTTCTTCAGCGAATTTCGTAAATACTTCGTGCTTGTCACCATAAGGATAAGCGATATCAAATTTCACCAATACAGCTTTAAATTTCGAAATTACTTTGTCGAAGTTGTGTTCGTCCAGTGATATGCAGCCTTTACAAGCTAGTGTAAACGAAAATACACAGAAAAGTAATAACGTAATCAAAATATATCGCATATTTACAAGCCTTTTGTTAAGGTTTTACAATGGAAGTGTTTACTGTTTTGACAGTTCACCGGTTTTTAAACAATTTACGACGCGAATTACATGGCTTCATTTAATTGGTCGTCTGATGAGTATATTTGGTTGCCTACAAAGTAATTTTTTAAATGAAATATTTTCTAAAAATACACTGAAAGCACACATGTACTTTAAAATTAATATTATCGTATACACTACGTATTATATACTATAAACGTATCCGATATATATATATATATATACGAGGAAGTGCTGATAATAATTTTTTCGCACGATAACATGTAATGGAAACAAAAACTGTGATAAGAATATCGAATCGATTACTGGTGTTAGAAATTGTTATATTACATATTGAAACTATTGTGATTCATTTAAATTGTTTTTAAAAATCTAGTTTTAAAATGCGTTGCATTTTATCATAGAGAACAGACATACATAGAGAATATTTCGATATATTTTATCAATTAAGCGTTGATATTAGCATTTGTTAATGTGAACGCTGATTATGTTATTTTAACGTGTTGGTGTCGTTTATTAAGAAATGTAAATTCAGAGCCAAATATTTCTTTATAATATTGAATGGCATAAAATACATCTTCAATAGTGACTTTATATTGAGAATAGAATGACGTTCCGGTTATCTATTTTTTAACTTTGTACAAAGAAATAAATACACAATTTGCGAGTCGATATTTTTCATAATAAATTCTTTCTTGTAGGTAAAAATATGCTTCAACATGCCACTAAGAAAAATCGTATTTTTAGGGAATTAAGCTTAGTTGACTACTTACATTTTATCTGCGTGTTAGGGTATGTTTAGTGCGCGAAATCAGTACTAAACCTGACCTAACAAAAATTGCGAATTTATTTTGGTGTGTCCGTTTAAGTTGGATAATAACAGATTATCAAATAAGAATGTCTTCGACAAATAAATAACTGTAGAAACTATAATACTATAATTGTAAATGTAAAGGGTAAGTATTATAACCAAACAAAATTCCTTTTTTCAGAAATGCGGATATCCAAATAAACCAATTCCGCTGTTGCCACAGTTTAAACGCTAACATTCTACTATTTAATAGCCACTAAAACACGACTATGAATACAAATCTTTAGTAGGATGTTAATAAGGTCTTAGTGTCTACTAGCAAGTAGGTTACTAGCACGCTATTAAGGGTGCGATTATGAACAAGGAGTTTTATCATCGATAATACAAAGTAAAAATTGCGATTTATTTACTTCTAGTTTTAAAAAATACAATTTACAGCTTATTACGAAACGAGTGATTTTATGAGACCATGTAAGTAGAATTGTTAGTTCTTCTTCCAAATATCAGATGGCGCTGAAAATATTAACAATTTTAAAAAAGATACCCATCTAAACTAATTTAAAACACATTCAATTACAACCATGCTCAACTGTATTAGACACCTTACGAATTTATGTACATACATACATATATAGTTTATATAGTTTAGTCAAAAGAGAGGTGAGGAAAATAAAACTGTTGTGAAAATTATGTACAAAGTGTTATTTAGTAATATAGTACAATTTATCAATATTTTGTCGCTCCGCCCTTGGCCTTAATGACAGCTCGCACTCGTCGAGGCATACTTGCTACTAAATTGTAACACTCTGCCGGTGGTATTGCAGCCCATATTTCGCGAATTTTTGTTGATAATTCTGCTTTTGACAGGCATTTATGTTCCGTGATCTTAGTTTTTAAGATACGCCACAAATTTTCAATGGGCGACAAATCGGGACTTTGTGGCGGCCAATCCAATACCTCCACTGTTTTCCTCGAACCAACGCATTACAGCTCCCGATTTGTGGCAGGGCGCATTATCTTGCTGAAAAATGTATTGTGGAATATCCTGGTCGAATAGTTTTAGCACAGACGGTTCTAATACTTCCTCCAACATGGCTAAATAGCGTTGGCTATTCATCCGTCCATCACACAGGTACACTTCTCCAACACCGTATGCAGACATACAACCCCAAACCATGATACTACCACCTCCAAATTTTACTGTGGGAATGATACATTGTGGTTCATAAACTTCCCCTTGCCTACGCCGAACGTATAGCGTCCCAGGTAGTTCCCAAAGCTGCCAGGCAAAAGAAGAAAGTTAGCACTTAGACAGGATTAATTTTGTTTAATGTTACATGTAGACTGAATTGCATACAACGATAAGAATATTAGTCATGAAGATGTACTTACATACCTCGATATTCGATTCATCAGACCAAAGAATCTTCGACCACTTCTCGATTGTCCAATTTTCATGTTGTTTGGCCCATAAATACCGCTTCTTTTTATGAGCGTTAGTTAAAAGCGGTTTACGTCGCGCTTTACACCCTCGTAAACCAGCACGCTGGAGACGCCTTCTCACTGTTTACGCAGAAACTGTTACGCGATAACGCTGTTTCAGCGCACTGGCGAGCTGTTTCGACGTTTTTATCCTATCACTGAGAGCCAGTCTTTGTAAAATTCTGTCTTCTCTAATCGAGGTACAGGGTTTTCTGCCACTTTTTGGTCTGTTAACAAACGACCCACTCTCCTGATAGCGACTAATGGTTGTACGGACTGCACATCCCGAACATTTTTTTTGCAATTGCAGCTATTGATAACTTCTGGGAATGCAGTAGCACTATTTGGGCGCGTTCCCCTATCGACAACTCGCGTGTTTTAGGCATTTTTCATCAACAAATAACTGACACAACGTGAAAAAATAGGATAATCTAATTGATCTCTACCACAAACTCACAAACGCACGTTGCTCACACACTGCTAGAATGACACTAAATTTCTAAAATCCACAATTTCCCCTTTCCCCTATTCTTTTCAATAGGGAATTAACTAGGGTATTCAAAAACGCATTTCTGTAAATACCATTAACTATTTTTACGGTTAATTTCCGTCAGACTTGGGTAATACCGAGAATAAGGGTTCTTACCTGGGGTGTCTAATACATCTGAGCATGGTTGTATAATGTGGATAATTTTATGTTCTAGTTATTAATTATTGTGGCCCACTGATACTGATAGAGAGAAATTCATTACTTTGTTACTGATTGGTAAAAATTTAATAGGACGAAGTAATAATCAGAGCCACCGAATATTTTTTTAGCAACTGTTACTTATCTATTAAGAGAAAAAAGATTATTGCGATGGCTGAGAACAGAAGATAATAATTTTGTGAAGCAGATATTTGAAGTCTACTACACACGTTTCAGAAATTCACTCATCGTCAGGTAGACTTGTGTCTTGACTTGGGAGAGAGAGGCAATGTTTATTAATTACTTTTCTGTATCGAAAAGATACGATCAACTCTACGAAGGAATCGTTCGTTAATAACACAAGTCTACCTGAGGATGAGTGAATCTCTGAAACATACAGTGAATTATTTATATTAGTATACATATCCCTATGTATACTTTCAGAAAAAACGCATCAATACATTGTTTCTTATGCAACCAATTTTACACTCGAGTATTTGACAGAAAATTGACAAAATAACTTTTGTGAGGTTTGACAGGTTATGTTATAACTTCTCCATTTATTGTAAAAGTAGCTTCGTTACTAAAAACTATCTTATTTAAAATGTCTTCATATCCATTCAGCAAATTAAACATGGTTGCACAAAAATTTGTTCTTTTTTCTTTATCTTCAGCGTACAGTTGCTGATGATTTAAAAATTTGTATGATGTATACTTAAACTTTTTTTAGAATTGTAAATACTGTTGTTTTAGAAATGTCACAAAGTAAAGCTATTTCTCGTAGTGTTATTACAGGATTTTCTTCAACGTAGCATAAGATGTTTAACTCCAATTCTTCAGTAACTGTGAGATTAGTTTTAGCTCTTGTTTTATGAATATTTAGTATGCATCCTTCTGACATAAATTTTCTAATTATTTTTTGTATAGTTCTAATACAGGGGATTGGTTTTTCGGGATATTTACTTGAAAATAGGTCTCTCACAGTCCTTAAACTGTTACCATTCATGATTTCAACTTTGTCATCTTTACTGAACATAATGGTTATCAAAATCGAAATAAGACACAGAATTAAGGTTACTCAAATTTGATAAATTTGTTTATTTGAAAGAAGCGCACGCATCTTTTTTTTTTGGGTCATTTTTAGATATAAAATTGGTTGCATCAGAAACAATGTATTGATGCGTTTTTTCTAAAAGTATACATAGGGATATGTATACTAATAAAGGGTTTTCCAATAAGGACTTGACAACTTTTTTTCAAAATAAAATGCAGACCATTTGAGATATTTCAAAAACTTTATTATCGGGTTGAAGTACAATCAAAACATTTATGAATGGAACTCGACTTCGTTCATATGGCCACCGCGGGCACGTTTGCAGCGGTCGATTCGTTGGACCCAATTTTCGATGACTCGGCCACAAAATTCGGCCGAAACGGCTGCTATTTCGCGTTCAATGTTGGCTCTGAGCTCTTCTAACGTTGTCGGCTTGTTGGCATAGACCAATGACTTGACGTAGCCGCAAAGAAAAAAGTCTAGAAGCGTTAAATCGCATGAACGAGGCGGCCAATCGACTGGTCCATTTCTTGAGATAACACGCTCATCAAACTTACTCTTCAATAAATCGATTGTAACGTGTGGCTTGTGGCACCGTCCTGCTGAAATCACATGTTGTCCAAGTTCATATCTTCCAATTCGGGCCAAAATTAATCGGTAATCATGGCGCGATAACGATTACCATTCACAGTAACGTGACGATCATTATCGTCGACGAAAAAATATGGCCCTATGACGCCGCCGGCATGCAAACCGCACCAAACAGTTATTTTTTGTGGATGAAGTGGGGTTTCATGAAGCACATGTGGATTTTCACCCGACCAATAACGCATATTTTGCTTATTGACGAACCCATTGAGCCAAAAATGAGCTTCGTCACTGAAAATGATTTTGCGATGAAATTGATCATCTTGGCGCATCTTTTCCAGAGCCCAATCGGAGAACGTACGCCGCTTCAAATGGTCCATCGGCTTCAATTCTTGAGTCAGCTTGGTCTTGTATAGGTGTAAACCAAGATCCTTACGCAAAATTCGCCATAAAGTGGTCTGGGCGATGCCCAACTCTTGAGAACGCCGTGGAATTGACTGATTTGGATCATTTGCTACGGACGTTTCAACGGCAGCGATATTTTCGACACTTCGACCAACCCGTTGTCTCACTGGCACGGCAACATCACACAACGAATATGTAGACTCAAATTTTTGCACTAAACTTGTTACTGCCTGTCTACTAGGGCGAGAATTACGACCGAAAATCGGAGTTAACGCTCTTAAAGTAGCGGTCATCGACTCCGAATTTCTGTAGTAAATTTTTATAATTTGCAGACGTTGTTCGTTCGTGTACTTTACCATGATGAAAATGTTAAGTTTACTGAATAAATTGACAGTGACAGTTCGATGATTAGTGAAAGGGTGCGTTCACAAATTGAATTAAAAGTTGTCAAGTCCCTATTGGAAAACCTTTTATAAATAATTCACTGTATGTAGTACACAAGACAATATTCAATACAAATTGAATCATTTGGAAGCTCATATGAATGTAATAAATGAAATAATGCGAATAATATACAATGAAATATTTAATAAATTATATAAATAAATTACATTTCATATTATAAAATCGTGTCATGGGTGATTATCGAAAATTAGATTATTGAAAAACTTCTAAAGGCGGACATGTATAATGCCTAATATGTCTAGGCATAGTCATTCCATGTTCTTCAGATGCCACTGCGGTTAAATGCCTCACGACGACGTCTACGAGCTCATCAGGAACAACGGGTCCTATTCCGGGAATGATGTCTACCTCGACTTCTTCTGGAACCTGAAGTTTTAATTGTGAAAATGGAACGCAACGAACGTTTAAAATAAGCGCGACTGTAAATTTTTCAAAAATAATAGAAAATCTAAAGAAGAAAGAAAAACGATATAATTTTTTACGAAAACTAACCTCTTCCTCTTCTTCTTGCCCTTCTTCTTGACTCATGTCGTCGATTATACCTGCGCTTTTGTATTTCACCCGGATATGTTCTTCTAGTTCATCTATTTCTTTGTAAGAGCCACCCTCGCCATGGACGTCCTCATCTTCCTAAAAAAAAAATTTTTTTTGTGGCATATTTAAAGCTTAATCTTGTAGAAATGATGACGCTTACCTTAACCGAAGATGATGCATATACATCGCTCATTTTAATTTTGCAAACCAAATATTCCTCGATATCCTGTATGTCATCTCCCAATTCGATACCGCCCTTCTCCAAAATCTCCTCTCCGACCGTTTTTAATTGATCTTCCGGAGTTTTGTGGTGTTTGTCGGGCCCCTCTTCGCCTTCCTCGTCCTTTTCCTCGTCCTCCTTCATTTCCTCCTCATCCTTCGCGTCTTCATCTTTATGATCTTCTTCTTCTTCAGTGTCCTTGTAAAAGCTGTCTTTAGAACTTTCTTCGGACATTTTGCGTTCGTCTAGATCGTCATTGCCTTCTTTTGTCGCTTCTTCGAATTCGACGTCGACCCTTGAATCGTCATGTACTAACGTGAAAGATTCTTTGAGTATTTTCGAACTTCCTTGTTGCAGTACCCTGGAATCGTCTTTGGCCAACAGCGATCCCTTTTTGTTGTCTTCATCGCCGGAGTCTGTGTTTTCATCGGCCGTTTTTAAGGCGATCATTTCCTCTTCTTCCTCCCTGAATACAAATCAAACGTTGGTTGCTTGCAAAAAGTTAGGGTTCGATTCTGTTTTACAACTTTGAGGATATGAAAATAATATGGAATTATGGGAAAGTGTAATGATAACGTACTCTACTATTTTATCTTCCTTTATTTCAGGCTCCTGCAAAGTGTCATCACTAGCAATATCCGGACAGGATACTATACTTTCTTCGCCTAACTCGACAATTTCATATTCTTGTTCCTCCGCAGCCTCTTCTGGGGTCGTAGTGCTGAAATACAATTCAAATAAGTGCCATAGCCGTTAAAAACTATTTCACGTATATGTATGTGGATTGTCTTTTAAGTTTTGCATATAAAACTGGAATATAACAGTAGATAGCCTTTAAAGACTTCATAGTTTTTCGAAGTATTCTCCACGAAGATTAATGCACTTTACTGGAAGCAGTTGTTCCACTAGTTTGTTGGTACAGTCAAAATCGCGTTTTTGAAGGCACAGGCTGTTCTTTCTGACGACTAGAACCTTTGACCACATAGTCCGTTCTTGAGTTTCGGAAAGTTAAAGAATTCGTTGGGACTTAGGTCCGGACTGTACGAAAGATGGTCCAACAATTCGACGTTTTGTTGCGTTAAAAATTCAATTGTTTTGCGTGCTGTGTGCGAACTTGCATTGTCTTGGCGGTCAACTCATTGTTCGGAGTTGGTTTTTCGAAGCTCGGCGATGACTTGCGGCAGACGAATGGTTGTATACCAATCGGCAGTAACAGTTATTTGATGTTGTAGAGGAATTGTTGCTATATGACCTGCTTTTGAGACAAATGTCGCGACCATTTTTTTGGAGACACTTCGAAAAAGGATAACTTGCCGGTTTTTTTTCACCTTGAAACGTCAAAACAGACGACTGTCGTTTATTTTCTGGCTCATATGAGTAAGTCCAAGGTTCATCACCACTGACAGTATTTTACACGTTTTTATTGTTTCCAGTGGTGAAGCAATCTAGAGTTTTTTGACACTAATTCACCCTAGTTACTTTCTGTTCTTCGGCCAACAGATGCAGTATCCAATGGGAAATTAATTTTTTACACACCATTTTCTATGCAAAATTTTTTGAATAGAGGTCTTTGAAATCACCAATAATGCTTCAACCTGGCGATATGTCACACGTCGATCTTCGTTGATGATCTTGCGCACAGTATCGACGTTTTACTGGCGTTTATAGCAAACCTGTTCTTTGATCGTCGGTAAGACTAATCCGTCCACGTTTAAATTCTTCATACTAACGAGAAATTGTTGACTGATGTGCCGCTTCATTGCCAAAAACAGAAACCAACTTAGCGAGGCATTATTGTTGAGATAATAGTCTTCGAAAATTATAAGAAGTTCCCGGTTTAAATCCATATTTTAACTAATTTATCAACTTTGTCAGTTCTTTGTAGCTACAACACTACACGTATCGCACTGAAATTTTGGATTTAGGTTAACTAAAGATGGAGGTTAAATTTTTAGTACTGACATCTAATTAGCGGTGCCCTCTGTGTTCCACTATGCAAAAATTAAGACATTCCACGTATTAATAGTAAACAAATTTAAGAAAATTTTAGAATACCTAGATACGACGGATGCTACTTCTTCCGCGGCCTTCTCTTTAAGAGCCTTCTTTTTTTCTTTTTGATACAGATTCAAGGCAGCATCGGTAAAATAATAATTTATTAACGTTTGAGGTTGGGAGGCATCGATCGCCGCCAAAAATTTATAAACGTCTAAAAATACTTCAAGAGGAATCATCGCCGAACCTCCCTCTGGTTCTTCGGTTAATATGTCACAAACTAGTATCATAGTTTGAGTCAAATTCTTCGGAAAAGAGAAAGAAACTTATAAATTATATAAAGAAGTTTCAAATGACTTACATCGGTTAGATGCCCTGCGCACAATCCCAAAAATCTATTCCAGGGTATCGCCATGTTGTCTGTAAAGCCTCCCAGACATAAAATTTTAATAAGTGTCTCGTGCTGGAGACAGGAGCCCACCCACCGATCCCACAGTATTTTGAAAGGCACCGTTTGGTTATTTTGCAACTGGTAGTTCAAAGCTCTCAACCAGCCAGGTGTTATGCCAACATAATCTCTGGGAATGGGATATTCTAATCTAGGTTTTACAGGTGGCGGTATATTCAAAGACAGACAACGGAAGTAAGCTGTTGACCACCTAAAAGTTTAAAGAAGAAGTCATTACTGATTTAGCACATTGTAAAGATAAGCATTTGAAAGGATTTGATCTGATTTGATACAACCAAGTTAGGAAATTACCGAACGCAACGCTTTTAGATATGCCTTACATATTACCTGAAAGTTATTGATTTTATAATCAATTTCAAGCCTCTTTCTTTGGTTTATTGTAATACAGAACATGGAAGAGACAACATTAATTTTGACAAAACGAAGAAGGCGTAGGTAAATATACTTATTATCGGCAGTTTAAGCATTGTTGTCTGTTTAAATTGTGTATCCTTTCTTTCCCTCATAAATGTAAAATTGCCTCCCCCCCTCCAATCAAAGAAAAGAAAAATATAATAAACACATGATAAACGTTTATTAAAAAAAGTTTTCTTTCAAAACGGAAAACACCCAATATCATAAGCTATATTATAATTGAACAAGCAACAAAATAGTAGGAACCGAAAAATTGGAAACACCAAAAATATAGTGTATATACTGAACAAAAATTACAAACGAGTAGAGGCAATACAAAATTAAAACGTTAAACAGAAGTAAAACAATGTATATACAATTTATGAACATACACAGTGTCTCAGAGAAACCGGAACTTTTTTAAAATGAAAATGAAAGATTACTATGTTGGAAAAAATTCATTTATTTTATTCAAAGTAGTCGCCTTCGGCTTCAATACAAGGTTTGCAGGGTCAATTAACATGTCGCATGAATATTTAAGTTCGTCTTTAGAGATATCCTTCAAGATCGCTGTTGACGCCTTTTTAATGGTTTGGACGTCGGCATAACGCTGTCCTTTCATCGGACATGTAGTTTGGAGAATAAATAGAAATTACAGGGGGCCAAACCCAGTGAATGCGGTGAATGGTTGATGGTTAAAATAACATTTGTAGTTAGAAAACCAGTGATAAGCGTCGAGCGATGTGATGGTGCATTATCATGCAACAAACGCTAGCTACCATTTTCACGATACGACGAATATGCGTCTTCACTTTTGACTTCTCCAAACGGCTTTTGTTCGGTCTTTCTTCGCCTGGATGCTTCCATTCAGAGCTTTGACGCTTGGTCTCTGGATCATATTGAAAACACCACGTCTCATCGCCAGTTACAATAGAATAACTGAAGTTTTCGTCTTTTTTTGAGTCTTTAATCGAGTCTGTACAATGTTGAACTCAGTTAGTTTGTGTGAAAAAGTTCGATTTTATCTGCGACAGACTATGTATTATAAAACTTGAAAAAAATCTTTTCTTCAAGGATCTTCTGTCCATAGAAGCAACTTCTTTTCCTTCAACAGAAAGAAGGCTAAAGGGGTTAATCTGTTTTCAAACATAGTGACTCACGTTTGATTTTTAATATCTTTAATATGATAAATGACCGTTCTGCGGATGCAACTGTAACTGGGTAGAGATGAAAACAACATTATGCAGTCAATACATCAGGAAAATTATACGCAGAAGTGAGTATAAATGGAGCGGTATAATAATGGAGCAATTTTGGCCTCCCAAAGGCCCCCCATCCTTGCACCGCGGGTCCCTGTGCTATAGTAGCTACGCCATTTCTTTCCTACCTTACTTAGTAAAGTATTCCTTTTAAATATATGGTTTTAATAATTTTAAATCAAGTAAAGCATCATTCATTAACAAAAATAATTCAGAAATTGAAATATTTATTAAAATATTAGCGAAATATTGAATGCTTTCATATCAACTCTATTGAAAATTAAAGATTTCTGTTATCGACATCTCTCTGTTCTTATTACCAATAGTATGATAAATGTATAATTTTTTCAGTTTATAGCGAAATATAGGACGTCCAGGAAGCATCTCCATTGCATCTTATTCTTGGTTAGAGTTGACAGTTCTCTTCAACTTTCACCAGTACCGTTTCGTTGGTCTTCTTCTCTTCTCCTCCGTATTATCTAGAGAGTTGTTATATGTTTTATTGCCTGTTTTATAAAGTCCTTATTCTTTTCGTTAGTCCATGACCCATCCAATTTCCACCTCCGTTTTTCTACTACATTTCTTTTTGGTTTTTGGTGGTTGATGTGTTTCCATTTACCAATTATTGGTAATGTTATTGGTCCAAAAGATAATTAATATTCTTCAGAGACGCTTATTTATAAACTCTTGAACTTCTTTCTGTTATGGATCAGGTTGTACTTCTACATAATGAACATTATTATTAAGAATTTGTAATGTTAGACATATTTTCTTCAATGTTCCAAAAGCCCGTTGTTTTTCCATATTTATTTTATTATATTTGATTGTTTTTTTGCATTAGGTAGATTTCATCTACATTCTCCCCTTTTTGACGATTTGCAAGTAGTTCTTTCTGTTCTTATGCAAAATCGATTCTCCTTTCTTTTGTGTCAGATACATTTATTCCAAGCCTTATGGCATGGTATGTCAGTTTGGTTTTGACATACGTGAAATAGAGACGTGCGAAATTTATAGTGAATAACAATGAATCGATGCACGCCTCAAGAACACGGCGGCCATTTGTTGGACATAATTTTCCACAATTAACTGATACAAAATTTATAAGTGCGAATAAACATAATCGGTTAAAAACCAAATGAGTGTCCACTTTAAACAAAAGTTATAGCGAAAGAAAATCAGATAATGCTTTTTGCCCCACCCCGTATTTTATTGTACTACATTTTCGTGAACTATAAGTTTTGACTGTCCTTGTATATAGGAGGTATTTCTTGGAAAAGTATGATGAAATACATTTATTATAAACAGAGTAATTATACATGACACATGGCATTTACGATGAACATGCATTTATGATAGGAGATAACGAAACATTAGCAATTATTTCAACATAAAGATAGCAATAAGCACTTTATTTATAAAATAATGATTCAAAATTGAATGCTCTTCTAAGTGTGCACACATGGTC
The DNA here is from genome assembly GCA_031893035.1 of Dermolepida albohirtum. Classification (NCBI taxonomy): domain Eukaryota; kingdom Metazoa; phylum Arthropoda; class Insecta; order Coleoptera; family Scarabaeidae; genus Dermolepida; species Dermolepida albohirtum. Next base: position 54,687 of record JAVIWB010000384.1, read on the forward strand.
ACATTTAATAGTTTCTTTAATATTATAGCTATAAAATATTTAAATATTTTAATTTTTTAAATAGATGTCAGGCATATACATATATGTATGTACAAGGTGAATTACAAAATTAACATAGGTTAAAACGTAGTTTCTCAAAGTATTAGGATGATAATGAGTTAACAAATAACATTTTAATAACATAAAGTTATTGCATTTAAATTATTTGCGCTTCCACTTACTTTAACAAATCAGAAGGTTGAGATCTTATAGCAGCTTTAGCATATTGCCTCAGTAAATAAGGAAACGTTGGAGGTATGCATATTTGTTGATGACAATACATTTCTTCTGTTAATTCAGGCATTCTTCTAATTTCTTTTTTGATTCAAATAAAAATCTAATAAAAAAGCACTGTCAAAAAGCTTAATGTTAAATGTCGCGTAGTTTCTTCATCGCTCCACATTTATTTTTATTGAGGAGTTTCCATGGTGATTGCATAAATGTAATGTAATTTAATTGATTTTTTTTTTCGAGGTTCAATAAACTTCACAATTGGCAAATTGCGAAGCATATTTCTTCATTTAATTTGAGTATAAATTGTCAGGAATTCCGAACAGTGAAATTACCGTTAATCAAGTAGAAAGTGGTAATTTAAAACTGATTTTTCATGCTCTAATTTCAAATAAAAACGTATGAAATCGTTAAGAATTACATTCCCTAGATGGCGAGGCGCTTACGATTCAGTTCAGGTAATATATCGATTTTGTTAAGGTTTTCCTGTCATATTCGCCACTGTAATGTAATAGAAATATATGTATAATTTATAATTAAATTATTATAATATAAATTTAGATTAAATATCGCTTGTACAATTACATAAATAAATTTTTTTGAAAGTATAGTAGTTTTCTTTTAAATTGACTTGCTTTATCGGTAATGCTACTCAATTGTAGATGTCGCTACTATATCAAATTAAAATGTTACTAATATTTTATATTTTAATTATATTAAACTTATGTAAATCTAATAAAAAATTAACATACAATTGTTTCTAGTAATTCATTAAATATTTAACAGTAAATTACATAATTTCAGGTATTTGTATATTAGCCACTATAAAAAATATAAACAAAAATAAGAAACTAGACGTGACAATTTTAAAATAAAAAATAATTTGGAAAAGAATGTGGAAGCAGATAGTCTGAAGAATTTTTGTCAGTGCATTTTTATGTTACCAATTTAATGAAATGTCGAATTATTATTTAACTTGAGCTGGCTTTAGTTGTTAAACGGAAATACCAAATAATGGTAATTTTTATAGGTTAGCATTTTATATATACGGAAGTATAAGAAATAATGTTATGTTTCTTACACATCTAACTATTTATAGAAAAGATAATCATATTTTCAAAGTCAATAAAGAATTTACATCAGCATTTATGTTTATTATACTTATTTGTAATTTTGTAGCAAGATGAAATTTGCCGTTAGTAGCTGATAACCAATATTAATAAGTGACTTATTTAAACGCATGACAAAGTGTAATGGTTTGCATTTTATTCGATTTACTAACTCGGGCTAATATTATCAATAATTAGAATTAGAATTAACTCTGACGTTGCTTTTAATTGCTTTTTGTAAATTGGATTCCTCGGGATGTTAACATATTTTTAAATATAAAGTTCTTTACGAAGTTGGAATTGTTGCGAATTCAGTGAAATTAAAATTATATATTTATGCATGAATTCTTCAACTCATACTGCATCCATCTCGTATATTTCTACACCAATCCTAGTTTCCGAATATAGTCCGTTGTTGAGCTAGTCTTTCCGCAATCTCCGATGTCGTCGAAAAAGTATTTTGCCCTAACATGATCTTGACGGTATCGTCGTCGATCATAGATTGTCGCCCTGATCATGGATTGTCAGAAAAGTCTAAATCACCTACATATTTGAAATTGTTCGAACCATCTTCTGCATGTTCTATCAGAAACTATAATTTCACCAAACACTTTCAATAAACTTCTACAGGCTGCTGTAGCATTTCTTCCTTGTTGAAATTCGTACAAAATACAATGGCATGTACAAAGGGTGCTAGGAAAGTTTTGCAATACTGCTTGGTTTATTTAATTTTTTCAAAGTAATTTCCTCTATACTCAATACACCTCTCCATCCTCCGAAACCAATCTTTGAACCAGTTCTGCCAAGTTTCACTGGGGAATAAAGCACACTTGTTGTCCCAAGTCCGCAGAAGGTCCTCGTCACTGGAAAACCGCCTCCTTTTTAGCTTCATTTTCACATGCGGGAACAGCGCAAAGTCGCAGGGAGCAAGATCTGGACTGTAGGAGGGTGCTCGAGAAGTTTCAATCCTGTCGTGGTCAAAGATTCAGTGCAGGATTTGGCGCGGTGAGCCGGAGCATTATCGTGATGGAGGAACCAGGTGTCCATTCTTGAGTTTGGCTGCAGGTTCTTCATAGATCCAATGACTTTAGGCAGGCACTCTTCAGTACGCCACTTAGCTGTGACTGTCTTCTGTGTGTCCAAAACGACGCGTTCCACAATTCCACTCGATTTGAAAAATACAGCTATCATTTTTTCTTTACAGATCGGGATTTTCTGACAACTACGGGTATGTCCTCATCATCAAAGGCCCAAACTTTGTTGTGAGCTTTGGTTGGCACATCGTAATAGTACAGCCAAGTCTCGTCATCTGTCACGATGTTGTTCACATACCGAGATTGTCCCTTATTAAACTTTTTTAGTATCTCCCGACACCAAGTCACACATCGTGTCATCTGTTCTTCAGTCAGTCGATGCGGGGATCCTGAGAGAACAAAGTTTCTTCACGTGCAAATGATCATGCAGAATCGAACGAATTGCTGGTGCATTTAGGCCTGAAGTACCCTCTATCTGTTGGTAGGTCACTCGCCTGTCCTAGGCAAGCATTTTCCTTAGAGTAGTAACGTTTTCTTCCGTAAGTGACGTTCGTGGCCTTCCCGGCCTCTCAGCATCCTCCACAGTTAAATTTCCCCTTTGGAATTCTTTATACCACCTGAATATCGTTGTACGATGTGGACAAACATCACCTATTGCAAGAGTCATTTCTTCGAAGCACTGGTCTATGTTGAAACCATGCACGAAATTATAACGCAAAACTGCCCTTATCTCATTCCGTGACCACGATGCCATCGCAAATACTTTACACTCTCACTGCTAATGAATAACTGAGCTCACCGACATGGCGCGGCGGCTACTATGCACGTATGAACATGTCTCAATATGCAGCAACAAGCAGCTTCCTACGATTCATTGTTGCGTCATATTGCAAAACTTTCCTAGTACCCTTTGTATCAGACAAGCACTGGTTCAATTTTTCGCCTTTAGGGATAAAGCATTTTTAAAAATGGGATATACAAGTTGCTATCGCGCTGGTAAAAAGTCATAAACAACGATGGAAATTGTGTTATTCAATAAAGTTTATTCAAGGTATGAAAAATGTATTATTTTGTTTTATTCTAAAAACGGACAGAACTTTCCGGTAGACCTAATATGTTTGTTGGTAAATAGGTCTTAATACATCGTCGCGCCGGTAAAAATCAACCGCTTTACAAATAAGTAAATAAATAAAAAAAAACAAATGATATACGAACTGGAAATACAAAATTATGCGTTGAAATTTGGAATTGACATTTTGATTTATTAAATTATATTTCATTAAGATCTTTGTGATAATTTTTGAAATCAGTAAAGGCGTTTTTTATTATTAATTTCTTTTGCGCACTGCACCAATGATAAAGAGATTTATTGACTTAGCAATATTGCCAGATATGTGGTAATCGTGGATATTATGTTGCATACGCATGAGTATAAACTATTAATAAACAGAATAAGTAGGATACGTTATCTTATCTAATTTAAAACCAAAAATCCTTACAACGTGGATATTATATGATACTACTATCTTATCTAACGTTCCATCCGTATAGTCAAAGTATATAGAAATATGTACGTTTTAACAATACACGAACAAATGAATATAAACACTTTTTATCAGGAAAACATACAGTCAGAGACTAAAGTTTAAATACATCTGAAAAATTGTATGTTTAAAGAAAAGTAAACGTTTCAGAAAAACTTATAGTATGCAGTTTTATTTGTCTTCATAAATAACAAACAAAACGATAACAAAAAATATAGACTTCATTACAAATTCTGAAAAATACGATAAAATTCACTGCACAAAAGTTTAAATACAAACATATTTACATCTTTGAATGTTATTCCATTTTTTAAATAATTTAAAAAAGAAAAACATTTCAGTACTTTGTTGGACTGCCATGGCTATCGATAACTGCCTGCAAGCGGCGTGGCATAGAAAGTACCAAGCTTTCTGTTTCAGAAGGCGATATTTCAGACCAGATTTCTTTAAGAGCTCGTTTTAGCGATTCTTTGCTTGTTATTGAAGTTTTCGCTAATTTCCGCTTCATTAAATCCCAAACGTGCTCAATTGGGTTTAAGTCTGGTGATTGAGGTGGGCTATGGAGCTGCCTGGGAGCATAATAAAGCAACCACTCTTTCACAGAAAGTGCGGTGTGCTTGGGATCGTTATCCTGTTGAAAGATCCAACGGGGTCCAAGGCCCAAGATGTCGACGGATACTTGCAAATTTCTTTCCAATATACTCTTGTAAAGATGTTGATTCATTATGCCATCAATAAACTCCAAATTCCCAACGCCGGCTGCTCCAATCGCTCCCCAAACCATTGCATTGCCACCTCCATGTTTTACCGTAGGAACCAAATTTTGTGTTTGAAGGGCAGTGTTTGGCTTGCGCCAGACTTTTGAACGTCCATCGCTTCGAAATAAATTAAATTTGCTCTCGTCTGTAAAAAGAACTGTTCTCCAAAACCCAGCGTCTTTGTTTTTATACTTATTTGCAAACTCCAGTCTAAGTCGTCTGTTTTTTTCACCTATCAGTGGCTTCTTTCGGGGAGCTCTGCTTTTATAACCATTTTCTCGCAATGCTTTTTGAACAGTTTTTGAATGCACATGCTTGTTGTAGTTATTAGCGATATTATCTGCAAGTTTTGGGGCACTTATTCTTGGATTCTTTTTCACTTCTCTTACGATATGGTTAACATCACGACTGGAAAGTTTTTTTGGTCGACCGCTTCTTGGCATATTTTCTACTGAGTCAGTTTGCTTATATTTTCTAATTATATTTTGAATACTAGAAAATGGTACATTTAATAATTTTCCTATTTCTCGATAGGATTTTCCTTCCTTAAAATGTTTTATTATTGAATGTTTAACGCTGGACTCAATTTCTTTACCTTTGCCCATAATTTTCAATAGAACTTCCAATGCTGACAATAAGACCGCTACTAATAACAAGTGGTGGCTTTTAAAAAAAGAATTTGATCGAAACATGTACATTCATAAAATATAACTGTACTTTGTTTTTGGGAAATGAAAGGGAGTTTTTTGTTTTGCAAGATGTATTTAAACTTTTGTCCGCTGTATTTTGTTGTTATTGTGGGATTTACCGTTATGTTTGCAATGTACAAAGAATTTTTTGTTATCGTTTTTTTGTTTTTTATGAAGACAAATAAAGCTGCATACTATAAGTTTTTCTGAAACGTTTACTTTTCTTTAAACATACAATTTTTGAGGTGTATTTAAACTTTAGTCTCTGACTGTACGTAAGGACTGTATACACTTTTCATTAAAAAAAAAACGTCTAGAGCTTTAATATTTGAAAATGATGCATTGTAAAATTACAATAAAAATATATCGTATATACAACGTGCATAATATGTACACTACCGTTCATATTCGTTCGGACAGTTGGTGAAATTTAGTAAACTCTACTAAAAAATAATATAATTGCGTTTAAATATAAATAATATATTCACATTAGGTCCTTTACGAGACTTATAAGCAACTGCAGGCAAATATATAGAACACCTACAAATAACTATTATATTTTATGACTCATTGTGGTAATTCCTGGAATAATCTGTACCGCCATAAATACGATTATTTTTGAGATAATATTGCAAGCAAAAAACTTGCGAAACTTACCTGCCCTCACCTCAAAGAGTCTTGTGTATGCATTAATTTCCAAATAAACTTGTTAGCGTGCGCATCACTGATAAGACCGTATTTTTTATGTGAACTTCTCAAAATGCCGATAGGAAAACCAACAACTTTAGGAAAACGTTCTGTAATTATTGCTTTTCATCAAGGTTATTCAGTGCGTCAAATTTCCGAAAAGACACATGTTAATAAATCGACTGTTAGTGATATCATTTGGTGATATCAACGCGCGGACAGTTTAAAAGATCCGGCACATTCAGGTCGTAAGCGAATAACATCTCACGTCGACGATGAGCATATAAAATTGCTGAGTAAACGAAATAGGAGGCTGACAGCACTCGAAATCACCCCAAAAATGAATCGCGACCGTGCATGAAAAATTTCTGTTGCTACGGTGAAAAGAAGATTAAAATCTGCAAATCCTCACGGTCGTATTGCTGTAAGAAAACCCTTACTTCGACGGGGAAACAGGGAAAAACGACAAAAATATGCAGAAACACGGAAATTTGACACTGGATGATTGGAAAAGGGTCTTGTGGATTGATGAATCAAAGTTTGAAGTGTTTGGATAATCAAGGCGTGTTTTTGTAAGAGCGAGTGGTCAAAGAATGCTGCGGGATTGTATAGTGCCAGTCGTCAACCAAGGAAGAAGTTCTGTGTTTGTTTGGTGTTGTTTTTTGCTATGCCGGCACGGGGGACTTGAGGCGAATCGAGGGTATTTTGCGAAAGGAGAGTTATTTAGAAATACTGCAAGAAAATGCAAAATCATTGGGGCTACGTTTAATTGGAGAAAATTTTGTGTTTATACACCACAACGACCCCGAACACACAGAAATATGTAAAAATTTTTTAAATAGCGAACAAAACAATACTAACATACAAATAATGACATGGCCACCGCAAAGCCCCGACCTAAACCCCGTAGAATTGTTATGGAATGAATTGGACAGGAGGGTCCTAAAAATATGTCCTACCTCAACAAATCACTCGTGGAACATATTGCAAGAAGAATAGAATAGTATACCGAATAGAGTCCTTAAAAAACTCGTGAAACGAATTGTACGGCCTGTTCTTCGCGCATAAGGGGGTTTCTTCGATGAATGTTCAAGATTTCTTTGTTTATTTAACATTAGAATTACTTTAATTCTTATTGCTATACTTTATAAACATCTATAAACAATAATACAATAAAAGTTTTAAATTTTGACATAAATTGGTTTAACTGTTTTCCCTTTTTCTAAAATATTTGAGTGTCCAAATTAATGTGGACGGTAGTGTACATACACATCGACCATAATAGTTAGGATATTAAGATTAAGAAATGAAACAAAATTAAATATATTTTTACTTAATCCTTTAAAGCCTTCTATCCCCATAGGATGTAAGGCGTAAGGCGCGAGGGCAGAGTTGAGTTAAATTTCTGTTGGTTTTCTTTTCCATACTTCCTTCCACTTATTCCTCCTCACCTCTTTCCAATTTACTAACTAATACGGACGGTAGTGTATATCTCTTTGCACTCCGGTGATAACTTGGCAAACACAATAATACGTAGTAGTTATTTTTATTTTACTCTATAGATCATACATGAAAAAAAATCGTCTACAATACTATCTATTTGATTGTATCATTTCAATGCTTTTACTTCAATTGTACTATCATATTCTCAAAAAGTTAGATATCGATAAACAGTATTATTTATATTTAAAAATGAAATAATTTTATTTATGTAGGATTTTGCACATATAAAAAATAAAAATAAACAACTTTTATTTATATGAAAATTACAAAATAATTTAATAAAAAAAAAATTCTTTCAGGAGCAATTCACAATTCACGATTTGCCATCGTCAGAGCATTTTACGTACACACTTCTGTTCGCCTATGTGTATATTTTCATATTATTCAAATATTAGGTGCGCAACTAAGTTCTTGCTGTTTTTTGATGAAAATGCAACTTTATTGTGAAAAAATGTTTACAAATGAATCATTCAAAATATTGCCCATCGCGAGCGACAACTTTTTCCCATCATTCTGACAGAGCTCGAATACCGTCACGGTAGAAGTGTTCGTCTTTTGAGGCTATCCACGAATCAAGCCATTTTGAGATGTCTTCATATGAGCGGAACTGCTGATTAGCCAGACCATGTGACATCGACCGGAACAAGTAATAATCGGACGGCGCAATATCTGGGGAATATGGCGGGTGGGGTAGGACCTCCCATTTGAGCGCTTCTGAGTAGGTTTTAACGGGTTTGGCAACGTGAGGCCGAGCGTTGTCATGCTGTAGAATCACTTTTTCGTGCCTCTGCTCGTATTGTGGCCGCTTTTCGCGCAGTGCTTGGCTCAATCGCATCAATTGAGTTCGATACCGTTCCCCAGTGATGGTTTCGTTCGGTTTCAACAGCTCATAATAAATAACACCGCCCTGGTCCCACCAAATACACAGCAAAACCTTCGCAACGTGAATATTCGGCCGAACCGACGACGTAGAAGCATGACCGTGCAGTCCTCATGATTTTGTTCTCTTTGGGTTGCTGTAATGAATCCATTTCTCATCATCCGTAACGATGCGATGAAGAAAACCCTCCCTTTTTTGCCGCTGAAGCAGTTGTTCACAGGTGAAAAAACGACCGCAAGCTCTTTTTGCGTTTGGCACGGATCCTCATCGAGCAATGCCTCCATTTCAGCGTCTTCGGAGGTTTTTGGTCTTTCTTCTCGCGAACGGTCGCCGACATAGAAATCACCGTCTTTGAAGCGACGGAACCAATCACGGCACGTTGTTTCACTTAGAGCAGCATCTCCGTAAACTTTTTGGAGTTCTCGATGCGCTTCAGCCGCCGTTTTCTTCGAATGAAAGAAGAAAAGCAACACTTCCCGCAAATGACGATTATTTGGCACAAAATCAGACATTTTCACACAACCAAAAGTATATGACGCAAAAACAAAATCACTAATGTGTCAAAGCGGTTTGTTTACCATAAGTCCAAGCTTGGTTCATGACGGTTTGGTTATGTCACAATCGACCAGCACTTACAACTGGAGCCATCTCTTGAAAAACAGCGAGAACTTAGTTGCGCACCTAATAAATAAATAATATTATAGCCTAAGTAAAACTAATATGTTATTAAACTTTAATTAAAAGATAAACATAATACCTATTTATGTATCATTAAAATTAAATTGCCGACAATGACCATTTTACGACCCAGGTAAGGTAATTAAATAAAGACCTTTTTCTCAGAAATTTTAAATATGATTACATTAGGCCGTAAATGAAGTAAACAGCAGTATTGTATTTGTATAAAAATTTTAGTTTTAATTAACTTTCGAAGTGTAGAGTTCCTGCATTATTTCAAAATAAAATCTATTTTGAATAATGCTGCGTAGAAAAGAACTATCGGTTTGGACACGGGATTTTATAGTATCTCATCGTGATATTGGCTAAAGCAATAGACATGGCGAAATTGCTAAACTTAAGCCCCATATGGACCATAATATTAAAAAATAGGAAGAAACTGGTGGTTTATTAAATAAAAAAAAATAATTACACCAGCAGAGTATCGAGCAATAGCTTTGTTAAATAAAACTCTTGAACTGCTTTTTTATGTTAAGGTATATACCGTGCATTCATTTTACCTCGCTACGAAAACTGTACCACATTATATTCGGGTCTAGCTGCCGAATACCGATCGGAATGTAAAGAGATGGGGCGCTAGTCATTTGAATCACGACTATAACTGACTAATGATGACTGGTATGGTAGCCTTGGCTCAGAATAATACGAGGGTAGCCGTTTATATTTCGGGAACTGGCAACACTGTTAGTGTTGCCTCCGATCTGATGATTGCATCGTGAAGTTTGCCATTTTTGGCAATATATTTACCTTGACAGTTTTATTATCCTGTCGTCGTTGACAGTAACATGAAAAATCAGATATGTAGACTTCCGCGGTCGTGGTCCATACTATCTTCGTCTGGGCTGGAACCGCGTCACTGGTATAACTGCCGACGTTTCGTACCCACTCGTATGGGACATCTTCAAGGCTCAACTACTGCTACTGTCTGTGACACTGAAAGAGTTTCAGTGCGACAGACAGTAATTACTTTTCGGTACATCTGTTACTGTTCGACACGTGGTTCATTTTGCCCAACGTATATGCATGACGAAACTGGATAAGAGAAACAAAGGGAACATAGGCGATAGAGACTATCTCTCCGCTCATTGCTTAGTTGTTAATATATACTACTGTATACACGGAGCTAAATCAGGCGAATACGGTGGTTGCGGCACGATACTGGTTGAAAATTTAGCATTGCGCAAACGACGCATAACACTCATCTCCAGTTATGATGCCTTTCATTTTGTCTTGATAGTCGGAAAGCATTGTTTCACAGACGTCAACGCGACGCTGTTTTTCGAAAAAATTGAGTGATTTTGGAACAAATCGTGCTTTCACGTTTCTTAGGCCCAAATAATCTTTCAAAATGGTTTTCACTGATCCTTCCGATATTCCAACGATGCCAGTAGGGTCTCTGACTGTTAATCGTCGATTCTCAAGCACCAATTCCTTGATTCTATTGACGCGTTGATCATTAGTTGATGTTGATGGCCGTCCTGGACGTGGTTCGTCATCAACGCGTTCTCGACTCTCTTTGAATAATTTATATCAATCAAAAACACTTGCTCGCGACAAACAATTATCACCGAAGGCCTTTTGCAACATTCTGAATGTTTCGGCACCAGAAATTTGATTCCGTACACAAAATTTAATGGAACTTCTTTGTTGAATAATTTCACTCATTGTAAAAATCGCCGAATGCACTATTTGTACTTCAGAAAGACAAGCGTATACTAAACACTAATGATTATTTTGATGTGACATTTGGCACAGATGTCACTGACAGTCATACCAACCTATAAAAAAAATATTTCGACGAATGGGTTTTCGCGCGAAATTTAAATTAAAAAGTCTTACTATTTTTTGTCCACAGTAGTAAGTATGTATAAAGAAAACGAAAGAACTTTATGGTAAAAATCTTTTTATTTTTTGCATTTTTTTAAATAATACAATATATTTTCATTATATTGATTTATAATTATTAACCTAGACGTATCCAATATTCCCAAGTTTAAAATTTTAATTTGTAAATATCACAGATTGATTTTATGGCCTATGGTATGTTATTTATAATCACTAACGCTAAAATATGGGAAATTGGATACGAAATGTATTATTTTGATCCATTATTTTAAAAAGTATTTTCAAATTTTACAAGTATAACGTTTGAAAAATCAAATATTGTCTTACATAATTGCATTGATATCTTTAAAAGAATTAAACTTGTAAAAATTGAAAAAATAATGTAGATATGTTTGGCGAAGGTGATCAATAAGGCTTGGTGTATCTGTTAAGACTTGTCATCAGGAATTTTAAACATAAAGGATCGTTTTTTTATAAAAAGAAAAAAAAATAAGAGTCACAAAATAATTTTTTGTTTTACTATTTCTGATTGTCTCTCTACTATTGTTATATCCACACACAATATATTTAAATTAATTATTCAAAATTTCAAATAACTTTCAGCGAGCTAAGCCATCGTTTCAGAACGACAAAAGGGATGAAACTGTTTTCTTCGGGTAGAAAACGCTTGCAGGGCTCTAATAAGTACACGAAAAAATTAAAAAAAAAAAATAAGAACCACAAAGTAATGATAATGTTTCCAGTGGTTAATTTAAATAAAATAGTTTGGATGACGTTAATTTAACCACAAAATTCCATTGAATAATTAAGTGACTAATCTAAAATATATGGTGAAATGTCTCTCTCTGTTATTAAAAATTAATTTAACGTTCTAGGAAGTTGTATTTGATAATGCAAAAAGCGAAAACTGATAAAAGTATTGTTACTTGCGAAATGCTATAATTCTTAAAACTGGTTTCTTAATACTATATTATCATGACATGTAATTTTATTAATGATTAATAAAAAAAATATTCCCTTTAGAAAAATTGTAATATAATTTTTTTTAGAATATACTTATGTATATTATTGCGTTTATATCATTTAAATCGTATCATTATTTAAAGAAAATATTTTTTAATTATTATTATAATTATTTGTTTTAATGTATAACAATTTAATTTATTTTTTCAATATTTTTCGTTATCAGTATGTATTAACACCGAAAAAATCTAAAAGGGCACGCAGCAAGGAAAATAGCCAGCTATAATCAAATATAACGAGTTCCCCCCCTTTTTTGTATTAATTTTCATTTAAATTAAAATATTTTAAAATTGAAAAATAATATTTAACACGTGTAAATGTATATTGAATATCTAAAATAAATTTTTTGATTACGATTCATTTGACAATAAAGAAATAGATTTTTTTAAAATAAAAAAAGCAGTAATTATTGCATATTAATAAAATTGATTAAAAAAGCATTGGCAATTGTAGAATAAGAAATTACATTTGTTTTTTTAAATTTTTAAATGCGTTATAATTTTTTTTAATACCAAACATTTCTGTGTGCATAAAAATATATTTTCCATTTAAATATGAAAATTACGAACTAGTCGGAAATTATAAAATATAAATTTCTGTTTTTTAAGTGCCTATATGATGACTTTAAAAGTGATATTTTTTTGTTTTACCATAAAAATTTTTAAAATAAAAAACTATTTTGAATTTTGTTTTTTAAAAACACCCAACTATATTTAATCATGCAATTATGAATATTACAAAAAAAATAATTGACAGGGTAAAGAATATATTATGGATTTTTTCATAAAGTTTTTCTAACCCATCGCATATCCAATTTTACATGAATAAAAATTATATTTAATCATTCAAGGAGTATGTAAATTTTAATTTACGAAATAACAAAAAACTATAACAAATTTTCGCAAATTTAAATGTTTTTAAGATCCCCCACGTTTGTGTTTATTTATTAAATTATGAATATTACAAAAAAAACAATAGAGTAAAAGAAAACGTTTATGATTTCTTCATAAAATTCTTTTAAACTCGCACAGCCAGTTTTGAGTTTATAAATTATATTTATATATTAATACTTCTTCAGTATAATGGTAGAAGGGGACGAATAATATTTGAGATATGCATATACCTCTACGTATGTGAAAATTAGACAAATAATTTGAAAGCTATTAAAACCTGTTTATATTTTCCTAAATATTCTTTTAAACCTGCTCATTCAATCATTAAAATTCCAAGGGGAAATTAATAGAATAAAAATATGAATTTTTTAAAATTTTTTTATATTGTGTTATTCCCCCGTATCGCCACTTTATGTGAGAAAGTTTTATACTTTATACTTGAACCCCCCAAATCGTCATTTTATGTGAATTAAAATCATAACGAGTTATGAAAGAAATATAATATAATAATATTACATAATCACGGAAGTTACGAAAGAATAATTCCTAAAATCAGAAATTTTTAAAATTTCTTTCGAAATTCCTTTAAATGACGATGTGGGGGTTGCTCATCGTTTATTTTTTCAATCATAGATCAAAATCGGTATTATAAGTATATACATTTTGACGGTTTTTGTATTTTAGTATATATATAAAAATAAAATTTATTCACAGGGTCATGAAAGTTGCGAAAATAAACGAAATAATAATAAAAAAAATTATTATGGATTTTTGCAATTTTCATAAAATTATTTTAAGCCCCCAACTAGGCATTTTACATGAATAAAAATCATAGGGAATTGTTATTTTATTATATATTCATGATAATAGTTATAACCGAATAATTTGTAAAATATTTAAACTTCCATATTGCTACAGAAAGAGAAAATTGTATAATTTCCCCCCCTCCCCTCTAATAAATTCCTTAAATCTGGGCATTGCTTTTTTCTTCAAGTGAATGAAACATATTCTTCATTCGATATAGAAAAAGCAATAATTTAAATAATTTTTTGTGTTTTAAGTAACTCAATAAAAAGTATATTTTTTTGGTTATAAAAATAAGAAGTAATCTTTACAATGATAAAAATGATTATGAATTACTGCAATATTTTAAATACCCTAATAAATTATTTTAAACCGATTGTCGAGTGACGGGAATTATTTTGTATCTTGAGGGTCCCCGAAAAATTGTTTTATGCGCTCCACTTTTAATATGAAAAATTTTCTAAATTTAAAAATTTTAATTAACACTAAAGAATAATAAAAATATTATTTTTTTTATATTTAAAAATATTATTTTATATATTTTTTTCTAAATGTATGCAATTGTTACATTGCCTTTACCGTTTTCATTAAAAACGGCTTGAAAAGGCAAGAATTTTATCGAAATATTTTAGAATAAATAATTATCGATCATTATTTATAGAAAAACAGAAAAATTTTATTTCTGGTAATATATTAATTTTTTTTTTATTTTAGAGGTAATAAATTAATTTTTTTTATTTTAGAGGTGATATATTAATTTTTTTTTATTTTAGAGGTGATATATTAATTTTTTTTATTTTAGAGGTGATATATTAATTTTTTTTCATGTAAAGAGCGGCTTAAAAAATATTTAGTATTTTTGGGAATTTTAAATTAAGAAAAGCTAATTTTAAACGACGAAAAATAAGTTTAAAGAATTCTTGTAAACTTTCAAAAAAAGTTACTTGAAAATATAATAAATTAAGTAAGCAATTTTAAAAATTTAATAAAACAAAATAATTTCATAAAATTAAAAATTTTGCAAAATTCTGTAGTCCATTTTACGTATATATGGAAAAATCATGCTTTAGAAGATATTGTAGATTTTTATGAATTTTTAGTAATGTAGCATCATATTTACAGTAAATTAAAACAATTTTAAATAATGTTAATTATTAATATTCAATATAAAATTTAAAAATTTTACATTTATATTTCTATTAATATAAAAATGAAATTTTTATTATTCAAAATAGTTTTTTTTATATTTTTTTATAACTATTTAATTTCTATGATTTGAATTTTTATTATATATTTTTTAAATTTTAAATTAAATTTTTGCGTTTTACTTTGTTACATTTTAAATCGAAATTCATAGAAAAAAATTGAGTACGATTACTTTATCTGTTATTAAAAAAAATAATCTTCGATAAAAACGAATAACTCCAATTTACATTTCGATAAAGGAATATTTTTTTAAAAAATAATTCACAAAAAATTCCATAAATTTTATTACGAAACATATGAAATAAAAACACATATTTAAAGTTCATAATTACATTATGAGCAATTATTTGTGGTTCTTATAACTACAATTCTAAAACGAATCTCGAAAACATTTTTTTTTGTTTATTCCATTTTGCAGATATAAATTAATTAAAAAAAAATAGTAAAAATTTATAATTTGATTTCGACAGGATTAAATCTCCATATTAATAATATAGAAAATATATATTTCTTTTCAACGATTAGTTACGTGATCTTTAAAGCATTTTCTACAATTTCAAATAAGTAATAATGTTGCTTTTTGAGGAAATCTATTGTGGTGAAAGATTTTATATACGCAAGCATAAAGTCTGTGAAAATTAACCGCTGGCTTACATATAGTTGGTATTACAGAAGGAAGTGGTTTGTGATGTGATACCCTTCGTTCTTGATTTTAAAAGATAATGTAATTCCTGCAAAATTGTCTCTTTGGGGATATATTTTTTTCAATTGCAAGGGAATTTGTTAAATGATAAATTCCATTTTTGTGTTTTATTTAAATAAAATTTAAATCTAATAGATTTTGCTAACAATATTGCTTCTATTAAAAATGCATCCCTTAGGATTCTAGAAGCAATAAATTTAGTCATCGTTAACATAACCTATACGGATTTTAAATAGTTGATTATCGAGGTCGTTGCTTTGTGAAATTCGATTAGACTATGGAATAAATAAAACCCTTTGTCTAAATTTCACACTATATAGTAATAATATAGTATACACTCCCGCTCATGAAAATATGGACATTTGATTAAATTTTATATAACGATCATTAAAATTATATTAATGCCAAGAAATAGCGATAGCATTATTATACCTTATTCTTAAGAAGGTTTGTAATTTAAACAAGTATCGTATTTGTATATATTCTCCAAATAATATGATAGAAACAATTTTATCTAACAATAACTATAATTACCTGATATTGCATCTCAGTAGCATTGTACGATAATTCCAACTATATATAATCAATAATGGTAGGGTCATTAGGAAGCGACTAAAAGTCTAGAAATTAACCTGAAATGAATCGGTTACCCTGTTACTATCCCCTTGTGCCCATCGGGTCACTGAATGTGCTTGTGTGAAGTTGTCTATTTTGTAAGCGAGTAGTGTAATTTCTGTTCAGAAAATGCCACTGGGAAGGCCGCTTGATAGTGGAACACTATCAGCGATACTTAGCACCATGAGGGGTATTGACGAAAAATTAAAAGTGACAAAATCGACAGTGAATCTCCCAATTTGTCGGTTTCAAGAAACTGGCAGTCTGGAAGACCGTAATCGGTGGAGACCATCGAGAGGTACTTCCAAAGCTGCCGACGAATGAACTAAATTAATTAGCAAAAGAAATAGGAAATTAACGGCACTTGAAATAACAGCTGAATTTAATCAGGGTCGTGCTACGAAAATCTATGTGTGTACAGTGAAACGATTAGTGGAAGCAAATGTACACGGTAGCGTTGCCTCGCGAAAACCATTATTACGACGTGGAAATAAGCAGAAACGACTTCAATGGGCAAGGTTACACTGTAATTGGACAATCGATGAGTGGAAGAACGTACTGTGGAGTCACTGTGGAGTGACGAATCGAAATTTGAAGTGTTCGTGCAAAAGAGAAGAATTATGGTCAGACGATCGGCGCTAGATTGCATAGCTTCAACGCTGAAACATGGAGGTGGTTCTGTTGTAGTCTGAGGCTCTTTTTCATTAGCCGGAATGGGGCATTTGATAAAAGTAGATGGTATTATGACCGAGAAATTTTGGAAAATCACGTTTTACCGCCAGGCCTGCGATTAATCGGTAATAATTTTGAATTTATGCATGATAATGATCCCAAACACGTCGTTGTGTAAAAATTATCTTGAGGTGGAGAAAAATGAAAATATTTTGAAAGTAATGACATGGCCTCAGAGTCTGGACCTCAACCCCATTGAATTATTATGGGATGAACTTGATGGAAGAATTAGAAAAGAATGTCCAACATCGAAGGAAAAACTTTGGAATATTTTACAAAAAGAATAATATTACACCAGATGTAATAAGAAAATTAATAGAAATAATATCCCGAATAACAAAAGCTGTAATCGCCGCGAACGGTGGTTTCTTCGATCAAAAGAATGTATAATTAATATATTAGGAATAAGTTTAATGAATTGTAATTTTAATTTTCATTATATAAAGAATCAAATATTAATTTTTGTTCAATTTCGTTGACATTTTTTATTTTTTTTTTCTTGTTGTTGCTTGATGTTGTCCATATTTCCGTGAGCGGTAGTGTGTAATATAGTGCAAAATCTAGATTAGTCTTTTATTTATTCTTTAGTGTTTTAGTACACGGATTTCCTCACTTTTAATGTTTAACATTACGTCAACGAAATTTATCAAAATTTATTATAATTTAATGAATAAACCATCTTTAGCGACATTTGTTTTTGCTTGTCATAACCACAGACCAAATATTATGGTAAAAAGATTACGTTTTTTCCCCATAAATATATCAAGACCTTATCATATGAAATAAACAAAGTATTACGAAACACTATTTATAATTTTAACGGAAAAAAAGTGTCTGTCAGATCTAAAATAATTCATCTTTCCTAAACTGTCCCTTAGCTAAATAGACTGCTTAATTTGGTACGTAGACTTCCGCGGTCGTGGTCCATGCTATCTGCTTCTGGGTTTCCGAGCTGGAGCCGCGTCACTTGTATATCTGCCGACGTTTCGTACCCATTTGTATGGGTATCAGTTTCAGTGCAGTAGTTCAGCCCTGAAGATGTCCCATACAAATGTGTACGAAACGTCGGCAGATATACAAATGACGCGGTTCCAGCCCGGAAACCCAGAAGCAGATAACATAGACTGCTTAGTTTAGATTATGCTAGATGAATAGAAAACGTTTCAGGTTTTCTACCTTCAAAAAAACCAGTATCATCCTTTTATCGTTTAAATTTAAACAAAAGTTATACAAGATATATAGAAACTTTCTCAAAATGGTTGTAACTAATAGGTATCTTGTGTGTATTTTGTTGAAATGAAAGAGATGAATACTTTTAAATTCGTTCATCATTAAAATCCTGATTCTAATACTAAACAGAATGCGAAATGAGAGGAAAATTACTGGATGATGTGCTTTTCTTCGGCTTTGTCAAATTCTTCAATAACCTCGCCAACTTCCTGTCCAATGGTTCCCATTGTATTTTCTCATTCTTTTCTTCTTTCACCGGAAGATCCGGGATCGTACTGACACCGAACACCGTCATCTCATATTGTTTCGCACGTAAATGTCTGCGTGAATCCAAGATTTTCTCCCAAGCCAATTTTAAAATGCAATTGATCGTGTAACATAAGCATGTCACGTACACTCCAAATAACGCCAAATAATAAAATGGCGTTGTGGAATGTAAAGGTAAACTACACACTGCCGTGTACGTCTCGTTAGATGTCATTGACTCAACTAAACAATCAACTTTTGGTGGGAACATGGTTACGATCGGCGAAGATACTTCCCTGACATCTACCGAGTGAAATATTATTTGCCATATAAACGTGTTGAAGTATCCGCCCAGGGAAAGATATGTTAGTGTCCAGCAAACTAGAATGTACACAAAATGTTAAAACCTCACCTCTTTGGTGATCAGTAAAATGTTAGTATACCAGGTGTACCGGAAAGTCATTACCGGTTTTTTCGTAAAAAAAATTACATAATTTTCGAATGGGAAAATTTATTTATTTGAAGTATTGGCCGTTTGATTCTACACATCTCGCCCATCTTTCAGGTAATTTATGGATGCCGTCCCAAAAAAAAATGTTTGTCTTTCGAGTAAAACCATTCATCGAGCCATTTCCTAACTTATTCGAAATTGGCGAAGTGCTGCTCTGCAAGCGCGTGTCCCATTGATGCGAAAAGGTGATAGTCGGACGGGGAGTACGGCGAGTTCTGTCCTATCCAAGTGCTTTCAATGCCTTGACAGGTATTGCTGTATGAGACTGCGCGTTATCGTGCTGTAAAATCACTTTACCGCGTCGTTGGGCCCATTCTGGACATTTTTCTATCAATGGATGGTTCAAATTGATAATTTGTTGTCGGTAGCTATCAGAATTAACTGTTTCACCAGGTTTCAACAGTACATAATATACGCCGCCACTATGGTCCTACCAAACATTTTCTTGCGCCCAAAGAGATTTCGCCTTGAAGTCAATAGGCCGGCTTCGCGAGGTGATAACCATGATTTTTTTGCACTTAGAGTTTTCGGAATAAATCCATTTTTCATCACCCAACACTATTCGATGCAGAAATGACTTCCGATCATACCTTTGAAGCAGCATTTCACAGACGATTTTTCGATTTTCCATTTGCGTGTGGCACCTATTTTTCCATCTTTTGGATTTTTCCCATTGTTCGTAATCGATCGCTAATTATTTCTTTGGCCACTTTTAACGCTTCTGCCAATTCTTTTTGAGTTTGGATTGGGTCTTCATCCAATAACTCCTGCAGTTTCGCATCTTCAAAGTTTGTCGAAAATCGAAATCACGACTTTTGAATTGCTGAAACCACGCTTCACATGTTTTTATGATTGGAGCATGCTCACCATAGGTTTCTACCAGCAAATGATGACTTTCAGCGGCGTTTTTCCTTTGATTAAATAAGAAAAGTAATGCGTGCCGCAAATCCACTTTTTCAGACACGAAACTCGACATTTTCAAAGAGGTAGAAATCTATGACAATGTTACTTCCGCAAAATATAACATGTATGGCTTTGAAGCTTGATGTCAGTAGAATAAAATGACATATATGTCAAATCATAACATTGCATACTTAAGCCTACTGGCATCTGAAAAACCGGTAATGACTTTTCGCTACACTTGGTATGTTTGTATTACTGAATTGATAAAATTTGGTTTGTTTCTTCGTTATAAAATGCTACTATTTTCTTTTTGATTATAAAACGCGCTTAAGTTCTATTTCAACAATCATAACAATGATAAATCCATCCATGAGATCCTCTAACAGCTTAATGTCAATGCAAGCGGCATTAACGTGGCCTCGAATCGCGACTTAAAATCTTTTGTTGTCGATGTTTGCCTTACACTAGATGGGAACCACGGAAAACCTTCTTGAATAGCGGTTATCGGGTTTGACCTAGAGACAACGTGATAAGTCAGTAACTTACCACGGAACGATCACGCGGCATTTTGAAGGTGAAGAAATAAATAAAAACAAATATCCTTCGTGTAAAAATGAACACTTTTTTGCTAAAAGGTGAAAGGTTTTTACATGTTGGCATAAATAAGAAAATAAATAGAAACATTTATAAAAATCAGGTGTTTCGAAGTGATAGTAACTATACAAAACATGGCGAAGTAATAAGTCTAATATAAAATATATAAAAGTACGTTAAAAATGCAATTTAGAATAAAATAGTATGAGAAAAACATAATAGTAAAAGGATAATTAAAAACTAAAAAAGTTACAATATAGAAGTATATAAGTTGCAAGAAATAGAGGAATTTAGCTTAAAACTCTGTAGGGAAAGGAGTAGATACAGGGTCTTCCAGAAGAAATAGTAAATATTTTGAAAGGTGGTAATACGGAGTATGTAGTTCAACATGTTCCCAACTCCTGTAATAACTGAAGAGATACAACTGTTTTAATTTGATGCGTAGACGTCTCAAATACAGACACTTAACAGTTTGAAATAGGCATGTGACAGTGACAGTTGTAACCTAACGTTATTTGCTATTACAAGTGTTTAACATAATACCATCCGCATGTCTTTCAACATGGTAAATATGCTAATGCGGTATTCCTTTACATGTTCTGTGATGGCAACGATTTTGCTGCTTGTAAAGGATACCACATACAACTTTCTAGACGCGGTATTGTTAAGGGAGTTCTAAAGCGCATTGAAATCGGTGGAGTTTTTGAGAATCAACATAGAATTTAATTATTCGTGTTTTATATCATTTAAATAAATCATAAATACAATTGATGTCTTTTGCCTTTGTTTAACTTCTTCTCTAAGTCTGTCTATGGGCTACATGCAAACAGCTGTGTTTCTGTAACCATCATTGGATACATGTTTACATGATCTTTTCTATCTAAAGTACTCTATACTAGCACCTCTTCAAATACTTGCTACTCATTCAGACACAGTGCGTATATTTGGAAGAAGCATGGACTGAAGCGGTGAAAATAGCCAGAAATATAAACGGAAAACTTCAGAAAATTTACTATTTATCTTTATATGTATTTAGGGTTGTTGCAAATAAGCTAAAGAATGTAAATATGCTCTACATCGAAACATAATAATTGTTTCCCACTAGATACTTGTAGACCTACAGGGTCATGAAAGATCTGCTACGATTTGAATCCTATCACTAGGTGAGTAACGCTATATTGACAACTTATTATATGTTACTCCAAAATTATGTCTTTGCACTCATTTTTATCAGTTTCGGGTCCAATTGGAAATTGGACCAACACCAGAAATATTATAAGCTGTATCAGGGCTCGAATCTGATCTATCAGATCCAGAATCTGACTTATTATACTAGCACGGCTTCTAAATTGCAATATAAAAAGGAAAAATTCTAATAAATAAACATCAGCGAAGGTATTTACGAACTTTATGATAATAGATAAATTGGTAAGAGTAAGATTGCAGTGACCAAAAGATTTGAAGTCATAGAAATATTTGTCAATAATAAAATGAAGAATATCACCATCTTCTGAGGTTGAATGGTACCTGCCCAATAAACATGAGATCGTGAGGCTCACTGGAGAACAAAAAATGATTTAAAAATTTCTAAAACCCATTATACGTAAAAAGGGATACAAAATTCGAATTTTTCGGCAATGTAAATACTAAAAAAAGACAAGTAAGGAATTTAGAAGTCAATGTAAGAGGGGCTTACATATCTATGTAGTTATTTAAACATATCTATTCCCATTGAATAAATTCTTAAGAACTTAAGAACGGGTTGCGTGGTCAAAGGTTCCAGTCGTCAGAAGGAGCAGTCGATGCCTTCAAAAACGCAATTATGGCTATACCAACAAACGAGGGGAACAACTGCTTCCAGAGTTAGTTCGAGCGCATACAAAAGTGCATTAATCTTCGTGGGAAATACTTCGAAAAATAATGAAGTCTTTAAAAGTTATCCGCTGTTTTATTCCAGTTTTATATGCAAAATTTATAAGACAACTCAATTCCTAATAATTACCATAGTATAAATATCAGTAAAAGGTTTTGAAGACAGTTTATTCGCATTTGAATACTATTTCTTTCACATTTTTCTATCTAGAGTTTGTCGAAAGCTCTGCCAGTGTGAAATAAGTTTCGTACGTTTGTAAACTAAGTGTCTTACCAATTTGGTTATGTTTTAATATAAGAATTCGTTAGTATTTAAATCTTATACGTATGGGCACAACAGCAGAGAAAAATTATTGAGATTTTATGCTCTTCCACAAACGACAACTTATATAAAATAATCAACAAAAGGAGAGAAGATATTTCTCATTAAATCATAGTGAGAACTCCCCTGACTTAAAGTATGGATATATTTCCGATACCAGTAATTCTATGATCCAGCGGTGAAGTGGTTAGCACATTTGGCCAACAGACAGGAAATTGTGGAATTGAATTTCACGACAAATTTATAATTACGTAATTGAGTTCGTAAAATCAAAATTATAGGAAAACATTCATTACACCAAACTGATCATTATTATAGGCATTTAGAAACAAGCACGAGTACAAAAATAAAGTTACGAAATAGTGAAATTGTGTCTGATAAACTGTAAATAATAAATTTTATTTAAAAAATATATTTTGTTCTTTAACCGTTGTCTACTATTTCGATAATACGTATCTTGTTTAATCTACAATAACAGAAAATATAAAGAAAAGTAGAACGGAAATATGGTATTTATAAACCCACAAACATCCATTATTTTTTATTGATAAAAAAGGGAAAATAATTTTTTTTGCGATAAACACAGTGGGTATTTCCCAAACTAAGTACTTAATTCAAAATTAATTTATTGTTTCTTACCTATGATACTCAGCAGGATACAGACGGTCAAAATATATCTTCTTCCTATAGTGCTTCTTTCGTCTTCGTCTCTTAACAATTCTCTCATCTTCAGGTCCATCCGGCAGGCGACTGCAGCTATAAACATCTGAAATCATAAATTTCGATTGCATATAATTATGCGCCTTTACGATGGTAATTTGAAAAATTGTAATTTTAACCGCTTTATACATCGTATACGCGATGTATAAAGCGGTTAAAATTAGAATTTTTTCAATTTACCCTCGTAAAGGGGCATAATTATATGCAATCTATATTGCACACATTTTTGAAAAAATTTGTTCTCCGCGCGGGAATCGAACCCGCATCCTCGTTCTATCCGGGAATGCGCCATCACTATTAGAGCGCGGAGAAAGAGCATTCGGGTCCTTCTAATGTATAAATTGCATTATGGAAATGGTTATTAAATGAAAACCCACCGTAGATTATTAATTATATATAATTATTCGCTTTTATCGCTAAATGCTAAACTGAAAAATTTTAATTTTAACCGATTTATGGTATATATTGTGTATGTAATGCAGAAAATTCTCAAAAAATTTTAAAATTTATAGATTTGTGTTTTTACACTTGAAATGAGAAATAGTAAAGTTATTAAATTATGAATAATTATTACTAAAATTAAAGTATTTATAATTCTATAAATTATATTAAAGTAATCTATGTATATTATATAAATTTATATTCAACAATTTTTATAATGCTTTCTTATACGAGGGTAGCCGTTTATATTTCGGGAACTGGCAACACTATTAGTGTTACCTCCGATCTGATAATTGCATAGTAAAATTTGCCATTTTTGACAATATATTTAGTTATAGACAGTCATATTATCCGGTGGATATTCCAAGATGAGCCGAAACCAACAAAAGTTCGCGTTCGAAGCACATCAAAAAAAATGGTCGCCTGTTTTGTCGGATAAACCGGTCACGTTGCAACCATGCATTTAGAGAGTTGTAGAACGGTCAATTCCGAATGGTACACAACTATTTGTTTGCCAATACTTTTTGAAGAAATAAGGAAAACAAACCGAAAACGACAGATCATTCTCCACCATGACAATGCGAGCTCTCACAGGTCGGTTCAAACAATTGAATATTTGACGGGGCAAAACATTGAATTGATCAGCCATCCGCCGTACAGCCCTAATCTAGCACCCTGTGATTTCTTTTTGTTCCCACACGTGAAGAATAAACTTCGCGGTCAAGAGTTTTCTACGCTGGAAGATGCAGTTGAGGCATTCAAAACTCGTATTTTGGAGATATCGCCTTCACAGTGGCAGCAATGCTTTTCGGATTGGTTTAAACGAAGTCAAAAGTGCAATTTTCAAGGAGAATATTTTGAAAAGCAATAAAACTATTTACGATAATAAAATTTTTTTTTTGTTTGCTATTCCTGAAATATAAACAGCTAGTCTCGGATGTACATCTGTAAATATCTACGAGATTCTTAGAACTAATACTAGTGAAATGAACTTTTCCCGGTCAACCAAATGAGTAAAGATTGTATAACTTGGAGGCTAATTAAGGGTGTTGTTCCGAATTATAAAATATTCACTTCACCCAAGTTATAAAACCTTTACTTGCCCGTTTAACCAAGAGACTTCTTCTACTACCGTTAGTTCTAGGAATTGCGTAGAAAGATATTTGTAACAGATGTATGGAAACTACAAAAATTTTCGACGGGTTTTGAGACCAACAATAGGGACATTAAACATGGTCAGCTGCAATAATTTCCAGAAAGAATTAGCCATGCGAACTTGCAATTAATTTATCTCAGTGAGTTGTATTTACTTTGGATATTTTAAAAAAACGGTCGAATTATTTACAGTGACTAAGTTAAGAGTTATATAACTTACTAAAATGTATAAAATAAATTTTGTACTTAACTTTAGTTTAGGAAAGATTGAATTGAAGGGTGAACTAAACTCATACAACAAAGAAAATGTGAAATTGCTGAATAAATACGTGTACAAAGGCGTTACTAGCAACTCAACATTGTGTAATATTTGAGAACTTTTCTAATTAAAGATTTATTTTTATCGACTAAGCAGCATGTGTTTCTAATTCCGATATTTAATTAAAAATTTTTTTGATAACTGGTACATGCAGCTTATCAGAGGAGCAAAATTATTTTTCTGCTGAATAGTAACAAATAAAATAAATTAAATAATATTGCACGATCCATGAAATGAAAATCTAAGTGAAGGAACACATAATGTGTGTATATTAGCATCTATTATATGCTAGTATACTATATAATATACATATATTAGCATATATTAGTAGACGTAGAAGAATATCGGAGAATATGAGAAATGGAAAGGATACTGGATTTTTACGTAGGCAGAGGCACGAAGTAAATTTACAGCTGCTTAAAAGAAAAAATTATAAAAAGGAATTATTAATAGAGATTTTCAAACTTCGAAAATAGTTCCATAAGTACTACAAGGAACAATATGACCTCTAAATAGATTATGAATAATTGTGAATATCTAATCAGATGTTTATCAATCAAATGCGTCAAATAATGACTCATTATTGAATAAACACAAAGAATATTACTAGAAATGCGATTAACAATATTTAAAAATGAGAACAAATTTGAATATAGAAATTTGAACTTTAGTTGTTAACTTAATTAACCCAATTGATAGCTCAGTTTGAGTAGATACTGAAGATATTAAAGACGCTGGCAGTAGGAAGACTGAATCAAGTTGGAACCCTGAAAATTGTATTATTCTTGGTATCAACTGTGAAAGTCCGAATTTCATCAAGTCGATTGATGTTTTTTTCAAGACTTTAGTTCTTTTTTGCGACTGTTTAATTATTAATTCTTCAAAAAAATGTACGCAAAAAATATCACTAAAGTTATTTGTTGTTAGAGAGATTGGTTTCAAGAAATAACACGAAGACTGCAGAGTAAGATTACTTGTTCTTAGGAGTCGGCATAGCACCTCAAAGTCTGTCGGCAATGTTTTTTTTGGCAAAGGTAGGTCATTGAATAAGAATGGTTTCCATTGACCATATTCGTTTGGGTTGGTTTTCTATCGTTGAAATCTAATACTACTACACTTACTAGTCGGCATCGTGCCTTTAGTTTAGAACGGTATGATGTGCCGTTTGGGATAAAGAGTGGAATTATATCGTTTTTTCAGACGCATCTTTCTTCATTCATTTCATTTGTGAGCCTATGATGGAGGCAGCTAAGTTGAATGTCGAAGACGAAAAAAGCAGTTTTTGAAATTTTTCATAGAACGTGAGACTGCACTCACTAGAAGATTGGTAATTTGAGGCATTGCATAAGAAGCATTCCTTCGGGACCACATAGATGACCAAAAGTACATTCATAAAGTTCTGAAAACATTCGTTTTACCATAAATCCAGGGGTAAAATAATGGCAAATTCCAGAAAGACTGAATTAGCCTGCGTGGTCGCCAAACCTACGGCTTATAGAACATATTTTGGATATGATATAAGTCGAAGGGTTGGTATGCTTCCAATGAAATTACAAGAGTTATATTATGCCCTACAAATTATTTAGAATGAGCTTCCACTGGAGTCCATAGAGCATATTAGAAACAGGGCGGGGTGTATAGAAGAACAAATTCGTTTAAATTTTTTCCATAAAGAGTTCGAAGGTAATTTTGAAAGAGTCTGTGGTTGATTAACTTAATCAGTGACGGTTGATATATAACCCCTTTCCACATTAATGTTCGTATTCTGTATACGTATTTCGATGATTAAGTTGTCATCATCAGCATATAATTAAACAGTGTCACACCTGGAAAAGTACGGAAAAATACCCGTACGAAAACAAAAGATCGTGTGCCGAGTTTTCGTACGGATATTTTGCCGTACTTTTACAGGTGCGACACTGTTTAATTATCTGCTGATGATGACAACTTAGTTGTCGAGATACGTATACAGAATACAAAAATTAATGTGGAAGGGGTTATACATCAACCTTCAGTGATTAAAAGGGTTCGAATTTTGCAATGAAAATTTTAACCATTTATTATTCCCCTAACGTTTGCACAACATTTGGTGTGCAGTGATTTAGTTATTTGCCATGTCGTGCATGTTTAAAAATAGATAATAATTTACAAAAGGTTTAGATAACTTTTGCATACATTGTGACGTGACATGCATTTTAAAAAAGTGTGAATTTTTTTTCGAGATTTTTGGAAAATGATTTATTACTTTACTATTAATTTGAAACATATTTTCACCTTGTTCGCCTCGCAAAAGATCGCAAACTTTTAACTCACGATGACGTTGATTAAAATTTTTGAAATCTTGACTTATAATTTCTAAGATTAGATACAAATTCTTGTTTAATGACTATGTACTTATGAAATTAGCATTAATTATATACTCTTTCTTAGAATTTTTTCACAATCTGTAATGTGTAATAATAATAATAATAATTTATGTCGTAACTTCTTTAAACAGTTTAGCGTCAACGCCTTAACTTCTTCAAACAGTTTGGTGCCAATTGGTGGAGGGAGGAGGGTCACTTTAACCAAGAACGAGTTCACGTGTTCGCGTGGTCAAACAGGAAAAGAAAAAACAAAAAACACCTTGAAGCAATGACATTTTACTCAACTACCTAAGAGGTTACGAAACTCAAACTATGAAATTATTTCCTATATTTACAGAATTATTTCGAATATGGGTTTTGGGGAATAACTATTATTGATACTAATAGAGTAATATTAAATTCACCAATAATATTGCAACAGAAAAAGTGTAATTTATTACTAGTAACCAAGGAAATTTTCATTTGCTTTATGTATTTTACAGGATGATACATAAATGCATATTAAATTGTTTAAATGTTTAATTTGTATTTCTTGAAACATTTGTTCTGTTTAATACGTCTTTTGGGCGAGTATACTTTCAAATTTAGCTGTGTAATCAACTTCTGTCTGTACAAAACTGAAATCGTATCCGCCACAACAAAATCTATTTCAAGATGATGATTACTAATAGTATCTAGCTTTCAACTAATATCATTGCTTCAACAGACAGTGTTAGAGGAAGATTTGTGTTAAAACACATCGAAATTTCATCTAGATATGTATCGGAGTTTGTGTGTTCTAACGTACAAGCACTGTTAGAAAATATATCTACCCCTATATATAACATATGCGAAAGTTGCAATGCAGCCGTGTGTACGTTCTGTGCTTGCAAACCAGACAGATGCCTAATGATAAAATTCAAAGAAATTACCAATAACAACTAAACAAAAAAATCGGATCTTGATTAAGATACATCATACTCTATCTAGATTTAATATTTACCCAAAAGCATGACAAATAGAAAATCAGAAAATATCTATATATGAGGAATCTGTCTGCAGACACAACACTCAGTATAACGATCGTCGTACAGTAATTATTTTTCATTAATTACGTTGTATTTGGCAATTGTTTTTATAAGCACATATCCCTGTTTAAATAGTCATCATGTTTTGTTCCATTGGACTCGAAATGACGTAAGTGCTTTCACTATTATCTGAGATATGGACATATGATTCTCTCTCATTACTGATAGTTTCGATAATGGCTGGATGCGTAGAACAGCGGACTACCAGACGACCTGTCGAGTTGGGCGAAACAGCTGAACATTACTTTTTTCGTAGTTTTCATTCGATTAAAAAATGTTTTGCTATACCGTTATTGTCTCCTATAAAAACATAGAGGAACGATGTGGACTTTGCATGAAGTATAAGAGGAAGTACTGTTTCGATTTATATGATGTATTATTGGCTATTATTATTAATAGAAACCTCCACTACCGTACAAATAAATTAAATAAAATATTCGGCTCGTAGACTTCCGCGGTTGTTGTTCAAACTTTCTTCATTTTGGTTTCCAGTCTGGATCGCGTCTTCAATAATTCTGATGGATGTTTCGTCACCACTTGTATGGGATATCTTCAGGGTTTAAGTATTGCTATTGCTTTCGTTGTTGCACTGAAACAGTCAGTCTCGGTAGTAGTAGTTAAGCCCTGAAGATGTGCCAGATAAGTGGTGACAAAACGGTGCCAGAAATATTGAAGACACGATTTCGGATGAAAAAAATAATTCAAATATGAATGAGTAGTATTTTCTTATTTCAATCATATACCCTCTTCACCGGTTTTGGTACCTATCTTGGTCTATCTTTCATTGTTTTTTTTTTTGATAGCCTAGAAATTAACAGTAATATCGATGGAGCCTGTGGTTGATTAACTTAATCACTGAAGGTTGATATATAACCCTTTTCCACATTAATTTTCGTATTCTGTGTACGTATTTCGACAACTAAGTTGTCATCATCAGCAGATAATAAACGCACGCATATAAAATTACACTTTGCTAGTTTAACCAAGTAATAAAAAATATTTCTTTTTAATTCTTAGTTGGATGAATTGGATTTATTTAATAAGTTTTGTATCAGCTCATCCCCATAATTTTCCTCGAAGTTCTCATTGCATTGGTCTGTATTCTTCTTTTCTGTATTTTGCTCAAGGTCCGAGTTGTAAATTTACGTTTATTTGGAATCACGACTATCTTCTATTGAAGGTTGTTCAACACAAAGTGTGATCTAGCATTTGCTCTACTTCCACTGTCGATTTCTGCTTCCATGCTTGCTCTGATTCTGCATGGTTTGATCGGATGTCAGTTTCTGTGGTATTCTTGATACAACCATTATTTTTGTTTTACCCAGATTTATTTTCTTTCCCTTAATATTTTATTCAAGATTTGCGATTGACTAATCTTGAATAAAAAGTTAAAGGAAAGAAAATAAATATGGATAAAACAAAAACAATAGTTATATGTTTTTGTTCCTTTGTAATACTTGCTTTATGGGTAATAGTAATGAAGTTTTAAACTAGCAGGGATAAAAAGTATAATAAGAATGAAGTTAAGTGAGATAACGCAAATATTTAGATCTAGTGCAGGCAAATAACATAAAAGTAGCATAGTCGATATTATATATATTCCACATTTCGATATACGAGATCTCTTCAACTCATTGACACTTGCTTCAGCTTATTGTGAGGACAAATCGACTTATTTCTGCAATTTTTTGGACTTAAATCTATGATCTTTTATCCATCTCATGTTAACTTGTCTAGTGTGAGCATTTTTATTAGATTATTTTCTTTTTTCATCTATAGTTCATTCCGTGTCTTGCTTATTGGCATTTTAATTAAAGCTCAACTGAAAAAGAAAACATAGATTCTGCCAGGAAGGAAATCGCGACCCATGTACTATTTCGAGGCGATGGTTTGGGACGAACGCGTTCTCTACAAATGAAGATGAATATTTTGAAGCTAAGGAAGATACTTTAACAAGTCATGACAACCACAATAGAGCCAGAAGGGTTTCAGTAGATTCTGCTATGGTTACTTCATGTAGTCTATTGTCGATTTTTAGTCGTTATTTGTTTTTCATGCCAATGTATTCTTAATATACATACATAAATCTCTCTATTTATTTTTGAGTGGATTTTGGCAAGAATTATGAAAATTTTAGTTTCTATGAAGCAATAAGTTTTTGAGGAAAGATTCGATTAAGTAGTTAGTATTAGCGTTAGATTTTAGACTTATTTTCTCCTATGCAGTCTATTCAAATTGTATTCCGTCTTCTAACTGTTTCAAATGTCTTCCGCGAGGATCAACTCGATTATTTTGTTTCCATTCTCAAATTGAATTGTGATGTCCTTCATGTTAGATGTAATTTTCTTCTTAAAAATGCTCCTCTTTAATCCTGTTTTTTTTAAAAATAATCTAGTTTGCGGGCAAAGCTTTTCTACTGCTAACCAGTATTTATATGGTAGCGTTTTAATGTTTTACCATTGGAAATGTCATTTTTGAATCCAACTTGATCTATCAAAACGAAATATGAACATACTCTGGCATAAAACGTCCTATAACAGAGAGTAATTGGAAGAACCAATAACTAAGTTCTCGCTGTTTTTCAAGAGATGGCTCAAAGACGGTGATTTCGATGCTGACGACCGTTCGCGTGAAGGAAGACCAAAAACCTTCGAAGACGCTAAATTGGAGGCATTGCTCGATGAGGATCCGTGTCAAACGCAAAAAGAGCTTGCTTCAGCATTAGGAGTAACCCGCCAAGCCATTTCCCAGCGATTCCATGCGTTGGGAATGATTCAAAAACAAGGAACTTGGGTTCCTTATGATTTGAAGCCAAGAGACGTTGAGCGCCTTTTTTACGCCTGTGAACAACTGCTCCAGCGGCAAAAAAGGAAGGGTTTTCTTCATCGCATCGGTTCGACCGAATATTCACGCTGCGAAGATTTTGCTGTGTATTTGGTGGGACCAGAGCGGTGTTATTTATTATGAGCTGTTGAAACCGAACGAAACCATCACTGGGGATCGGTATCGAACTCAATTGATGCGATTGAGCCGAGCACTGCGCGAAAACAGCCACGACACGGGCAGAGGCACGAAAAAGTGATTCCACAGCATGACAACGCTCAGCCTCACGTTGCCAAACCCGTTAAAACCTACTTAGAAACGTTCAAATGGGAGGTCCTACCCCACCCGCCATATTCCCCAGATATTGCGCCGTCCGATTATTACTTGTTCCGTTCGATGGCACATGGTCTGGCTAATCAGCAGTTCCGCTCATATGAAGACATCTCAAAATGGCTTGATTCGTGGATAGCCTCAAAAGACGAACACTTCTACCGTGACGGTATTCGAGGTCTGCCAGAAAGATGGGAAAAAGTTGTCGCTAGTGATGGACAATATTGTGAATGATTCATTTGTAAACATTTTTTCACAATAAAGTTGCATTTTCATCAAAAAAACAGCGAGAACTTAGTTGCGCACCTAATACTATATGCGAAATTTGCAATGCAGCCGTGTGTACGTTCTGTGCTTGCAAACCAGAAAGATGCCTCATGATAAAATTTATTTATCGCATAAATTTTAGGGAAAAGGGAACTGTGCGTCAGTTGCAATGGGAAATTTGTACACTGTCTGTATAGTAATTTTTTTAAATAATTATATTCCGAGTTTACTTTTGTGTTATGCAATAGAAACAACGGAACTTTCTCACAGGCTCAGTATACTGGACAAGCCCAAGATGATTCTGAAGAATTTTCGAATGAAAACCTTTTTTAAAATGAAACGGAGTGCCCAAGAAAGGAGGCTATTGAGAACGGAATTTTACATTTAGATTTTTTTAAAGATTATTTTTAAAAGATTACACCTTGACACGTTTTATCTATCTTTTTTTGTACTTAATTTATAATGCTACGTCGCAAAAATTTAATATCGTTAAATAATTGATAAAGAAACGTATTTTTTTCTTCAAATTAATCAAAAATTTTCAATACAATATTATCTTACGCTTATTTAAGTGCTATAAGTGTTTATTATAATAGATATGGTTAATACCAGGCCACATTTTATTAGATTATGTACTTAATTTTTAATATAACGCTTGAGTTAGTCTTTGCAAAAAATAAATTGTTTTATTTATTAAATTTGTACACGTAGCTTCTTCCTATCACCGTCTATAGTATCACAAGATACTGTTATCAAATACTCATATTTTTAACACCCTGTATTAAAGAATAAGAAATTTAAAACAGTTTAACGGATTTGAATACTTTCCCCGCCAAAACCCTTTCACAAATTGAAAAATATGCTACCGTCCACCTTCTATAAAAAAAATAACAAAGTTTATCATCTTTTTTTATTGAAGGAAGATGGAATAACATGTTTCAATTTATTAAAGAGTTTTGACGGGGAAGTTTTCAAATCTGTTAAACTTTCTTTACTTTTTAGTGAAAAAACAGGTTCCTCTGTTTGTCTAACTCATATAAATCATATGATTCTGTCTGAATGTTAATTGCTAAATTATTTTGATGAATAGAAAATATTCGTAGTGTTAAAACTTGCTATTTTGCTATTTTATGAGGTTATTAATTGATTTTATTAAATGCACAGTTTCATAAGCTATTTATATGTTTTATTAAAAGACTGTACTTTGATAAATAACATTTCAAATCATTCTGATACGTTATCGTAAATGTTGTACGAGAAATATACGTATATGTATGTAGTTTGAACAAAGTTTCATGGTTAATAAAATATTGCATATATTACTAGACTTAAATGTTATAAAATGTCATTTTTAAAGTAAATAAATAATTCGCTTTAAAGGTTTTTTTTTCTTATTAAAATGTCTCACCTGAATGATTATGTAAAATTGCCAGCGTCCATAGTTCCTCAGGTAGGCCCCTTCAGATTTGGATTGTAAATTTTGTGTCCTGGCCATGCAAAATAATTCTGTAGACGCAAAAAGAACAAAAAAAGTTCCATTAATTAAGAGAACAAGTCTTTTAAGTTGCTAATATCATTCTTTGTTTTAACGTTGTACTAACCTGTATATTCCCTTTTGTCCGGCGATACATGGCAGTTGATGTGATCCTTTGTACAGAAATCATATTCAAATAAGATAACAATGACGAAGATCGAGAAAAATAGCACATACGAATTCCCCATATTAGTTTTAAAACCGAGTGTTCACAACTTCATTAAACTTTACATAGAACTGAGCCCACATCGTTGGCAAGGAGAATTGATATTGTTTGTGTAGCATAGATTATAACAACTAAAAATACTACCGAAAGATGACGCTGTTGATGATTATAAGCAGTTTTCTTCGAATAGATATGATTTCATTCTATAAAGATAAGAGAACAAAACATTGCACAAAATTGCTTCAAATCACCTAAATTATATTTCCCACAAACGTAATATTTATTAGAAAAATTAAAGAAAATATATTAATTTAATGGATGCTAAAGTGATAATAAAACACTTAATTTATATTAACAACATTTCGAGGGTTGGGGTCCCCCTTTGTCAAGTTATTTATTTTCTTCAACCTTTAATACCTTTTACAGTTACGTATTTCCAATTGTGAACAAATAGTTTTATATATACATATATATATATATATATATATATATATATATATATATATATATATATATACATATATATATATAACTGAGTACTTACATTTATTAAAAATACAGCGTGTTTCAAAAAGAATATACGTATTACAAAGTATTATTTTGTCCAAACTATCGATCGTTGCGCCTGTGCAATTCCGTGATTACACTGCAAAGACGTTTCAGGTTGAGCTACCAAATTGATCCTCCGAATGCGTGGAACATTCGCAGATGGTATCGACAGTTTGTAGATACAGGATGTGTATGTAAGGGAAAGAGTCCTGGCTGCCCTCGTGTTTCTGAAGAAAATGTTGCGCGAATTCAAACTGCTTTCCAACGTAATCCTTCAAAATCAACTCGTGGTGCCAGTCGGGAGTTACAACTGCCTACAACAACAATTTGGCGTACTTTGAGACGTCGGTTAGTTATGAAGCCGTACAAGTTGCAGTTGCTACAAGTTCTGTGTCCTGATGACAGACGGAAACGTGTGGCATTTAGTAACGAGATTCATGATGCTATTGACAATGATAACACTTTCGAATAACGCATCGTGTTCAGTGATGAAGCGAAGTGAAGTTAGTAGTCTGGTAAACAAACACAATGTTCGAATTTGGGGTCTACAGAAGTCACATGCAGCCATTGAACATGTACGAGATTCGCTTAAAATCAATGTGTTTTGTGCGATATCCCGATCATCTGCTTACGGCCCATTGTTCTTT
Organism: Dermolepida albohirtum; assembly: GCA_031893035.1. Taxonomy (NCBI): domain Eukaryota; kingdom Metazoa; phylum Arthropoda; class Insecta; order Coleoptera; family Scarabaeidae; genus Dermolepida; species Dermolepida albohirtum. The sequence goes on from JAVIWB010000384.1 coordinate 89,782, forward strand.
GATGGAAACACGGTTAACGGTCAGCAGTATCTCGCTATGTTACAAAACTGGTTGTTTCCGAGGCTGCACGAAGCCGACTTAATTTTTCAACAAGACGGGGCACCCCCTCACTGGAGTCGCCAAGTGCGTGAATATCTGAATGAAACTCTACCGAACCGTTGGATTGGTCGTCAAGGAGCTGGCGACTTAGCATGTCTCCCCCACAGAAAGAAGTCACAGGGTATCAAATCCGACTGGGCTCAGCTGGGCTCCACGGTCACCGGATTTGATACGCTGTGACTTCTTTCTGTTGAATTTTGTTAAAGACAACGTTCATGTACCACCACTCCCACAGAACCTGGAGGAGTTGAAGAACTGGATCCGTACTGCCATAACATCAGTGACGAAGGACATGCTTATCCGAGTATGGGAGGAATTTGAGTATCGATGTGATATTGTTCGTGTCGCTGATGGAGGACATATTGAACATCTGTAATCTGAACTTGAGAGGTTCGTAAATATGTGTGTAAAGTTTTTAAGTCTTAAAGTTTAATAAATGTATGCATTCGAAATACGTATATTCTTTTTGAAACACCTGTATATTTTTCTCTTTTAATATTGTAAAATTTACAAACACGCAAACATTTTGAAATTAACAATTCTTTACATGTACACTTGCCAAAAGATTTATTGATTCTAAACGTTAATGCTTTCTGAAAACAACTTCTGTTATTTTTTTTCTTTTTATCTCACGTCAGATATACGAGGGTAGTTTGACAAGTAGTGAGAATGGAAAAGAAAAACGGATTTTTTAAATACAAAATAATTTTAATTTTTCAATATATTCTCCTAAAAGAGCAATACATTTATTCCAACGGTGCTTCGATGCCCTTATGCCATCTCTAAAATGCGATTCCGGAAGGCTTGCAAAATACTCATTTACGAAGATGATAAGCTCGTCATTAGACGAAAATTTTTTTCCATCTAGTGCCGTTTTCAATTTTGGAAAAGGTGGAAGTTGGAAGGGGCTAGATCCGGCGAATAAGGCGCATGCGGTACTAATTGGAAATGCAACTCGTGGATTTTGGACATCGCAACTGTGCTGGTATGCGAGGGAGCGTTGTCTTGGTGAAACAGAATCTCTTTCTTCAAATTGTACGGGCTGTTTTTCACGCAAAAGGGAGTTTCTTCGATGAGCGGAATGTTTAAGATGTCTTTGTTTATTTAATGTTAGAATTACTTTAATTTTTAGTATGATAGTGTTAGTTTTTATATATTAAAAAGAATGTCAACTAGTGTAAGACTATTATTTATCCTTTTATAATAGTTTCTTGTAAAATTCAAGAAGGTGCTTCTCTCTTTTGCACAGTACTGTATGCGGGTTTAAATTATTCTGGATTACCAGGCTAGAATGGTTGCCTAAGTATTGGCGAAGCTTCTGTATGTATTTATATCTCATTGTCTAGTATTGCTCCCATATGAATAATTAATTGTTTTTAATTCATTGGCGAAGTTTATTTTTAAATGTATCACTGTTTTGTTTAAATTCGTATTCTTATGTTGTATGTGGAGATATAAATAAAATCTTTGAAACAATACCAAGTGTGCCAAATATTTTTATGTAATAATACTACTGACTTATTTACTTTTCTATTCAAATATTTTACGTTGTAATTTGAGCTTTCGGTCTCTTCAGAATTTTTTTTCTCGCTTTTTGAAACACAATACAGAAGCACTTTACCAGGTGTACCGGAGGAAAGTCATTTTTTAACAGATGTTGTTAGGCTTAAGTATGCTATGTTATGATTTGACACATATGCCATTTCATTCGACTGACATCAACCTTCAAAGCCGTACATGTTATATTTTGCGAAAGTACGTGGGCAAGGTGAAAAGTTCTCGGCCTGACACAGAGATGGCGTTACAATTAACAGAAATTTATGTTTCCTGCGCGGCTGCATATGTCTTTAGTTCATATGAAAACTTTCAACTTGTATTGTCAAGTAGTTTATTTGCAAGAATTTTTGTAGTACACGTCGTACGTGTTACCTTTTAAAATGGATAAACTTGAATATCGTGCTGTTATAAAATTCTTTGTTTTGGATGGTTTAACCCCTATGGAAATTCATCCGAAGTTGACAAAAGTGTACGGGGACTCTGCTCTTTCGATGTCAACCGTTAAAAAGTGGGCAGCTGAATTTAAACGTGATCGTACGTCTCTCGGAGATGACTCACGTGAAGGACGGCCAAAAACCGCAACCACACCTGGATCATCGAAAAAGTACATGATATTGTGTTGGACGATAGACGAGTGAAAGTGACTGAGATAGCTGAGGCTGTGGGGATATCGGAAGACAGGGTGCGAAACATATTGCACAAAGAATTCGAGATGAGAAAGCTCTGCGCAAGATGGGTGCCGCATTTGCTGAATGTCGATCAAAAGCAAATGCGCAAACTATTTTCGGAGCATTCTTTGGACCGATTTAATAAGAATCCGACCGATTTTGTGCGGTGATTTGTCACCATGGATGAGACATGGGTCCACCACTACACGCCAGAAACGAAACAGCAGTCGAAACAGTGGGTGGAAGCCGGTGGTTCAGCGCCAAAGAAAGCGAAGTCGATCGCATCTGCCGGAAAAGTCATAACCAGCGTGTTTTGGGATGCAAAAGGAATCTTGTTAATTGATTACCTTGAAAAAGGCAGAACAATTACAGAGGCATATTACTCTAACTTTCTTGACAAGTTGAATGCCAAAATTCGCAAGAAGAGGCCTGGTTTGAGGAAGAAAAAATCATTTTTTATCAGGACAACGCACCCGCACACAAGAGTGCGTTGGCGATGGGAAATTTGCGGGATTTGGGGTACGATTTGCTCGGCCATCCTCCCTATTCTCTTGATTTGGCACCCTCAGACTTCCATCTATTCCCAAATTTGAAAAAATTTGTTTCTGGAAAGCGATTCACATCCAACGAAGAAGTTGAAAGGACCGTAGAAGAATATTTTGACAGCCTTCCAGACTCTCAATTCCGGGAAGGAATATTGATGTTAGAAAAACGCTGGACCAAGTGTGTTGAACTCAAGGGAGATTATGTAGGAAAATAAAATCATTTTTTAAATTTAAATCGCAGTCTTTCACTGTCAGGCCGAGAACTGTTCACCTCTCTGAAAATGTCAAGTTTCATACCTGAAAAAGTGAATTTGCGTTACTCATTACTTTTCTTATTTAATCAAAAGAAAAAAGCCGCTGAAAGTCATTGTTTGCTGGTAAAAACTTACAGCGAGCATGCTCCAAACATAAAAACATGCGAGGCGTGGTTTCGACAATTCAAAAGTTGTAATTTTGATGTGCAAGACATAGAACGTTCTGATAGACCGAAAAAGTTCGAAGATGCGAAACTGCAGGAGTTATTGGATGAAGACCCATCCCAAACTCAAAAACAATTGGCAGAAGCGTTAAATGTATCTCAAGAAACGATTAGCGACCGATTACGAGCAATGACAAAAATCCAAAAGATGGAAAAATGTCATTTTTGCATCGAATAGTGACGGGTGATGAAATATGGATTTATTTCGAAAACCCTAAGCGCAAAAAATTATGATTATCACCGGACCCATCGACGATAACGATTCAAAAAAATGAGCAAACACTCAAATCTTTTGTTTTTGTGGTCCTCCGTTAGGAGTTTAGGGACCCAACCGGAACATAGTGTTTTAAACTTTAACTTTTCAGAAACAACAATCTTGTACAGCGCTGACCTCAACACTTGCGGAAAGTCGTTTGAAAGATTGCTCATGGTGAAGCGTCTGTTCTGAAACATTTTCGCTTCAACTGAAGCCACCATATCGTCTGTGATCACAGATGGGCGACCGGAGGGGAACTCATCACGGATGTTGTTGCGCCCAGCTTTGAAGTCTCTGGCCCACTTACACACTGCCTCAGACATGGCAGTAACTCCGTAAGCTTCACAAATTTGCCTGTGCCAGTGTCAAATCGGGAGTACAGCAATATAAAATTATTTGTCTCAGATATACACACAATCACAAGTACTTTTTGTAAAATAACAAAAGAGTTTACTAAAAATACTGGTATGAAATAAACAAATGCAAGATGTTATATGTCGAAAGAGATATATTTGAGATTTTTGAAAATAAAGAAAAACAACAACGGTTTGATCAAAATGCAAAAATGAGCCAATGATGTAAAGGGTTTTCCAATAAGGACTTGACAGCTTTTTTTCAAAATAAAATGCAGACCATTTGAGATATTTCAAAAACTTTATTATCGGGTTGAAGTATAATCAAAACATTTATGAATGGAACTCGACTTCGTTCATATGGCCACCGCGGGCACGTTTGCAGCGGTCGATTCGTTCGACCCAATTTTCAATGACTCGGCCACACCATTCGGCCGAAACGGCTGCTACTTCGCGTTCAATGTTGGCTCTGAGCTCTTCCAACGTTGTCGGCTTGTTGGCATAGACCAATGACTTGACGTAGCCCCAAAGAAAAAAGTCTAGAGGCGTTAAATCGCACGAACGAAGCGGCCAATCGACTAGTCCATTTCTTGAGATAACACGCTCATCAAACTTACTCTTCAATAAATCGATTGTAACGTGTGCTGTGTGGCTTGTGGCACCTCCTGCTGAAACCACATGTTTTCCAAGTCCATATCATCCAATTCGGGCCAAAAATAATCGGTAATCATGGCACGATAACGATTACCATTCACAGTAACGTGACGATCATTATCGTCGACGAAAAAATATGGCCCTATGACGCCGCCGGCATGCAAACCGCACCAAACAGTTATTTTTTGTGGATGAAGTGGTGTTTCATGAAGCACATGTAGATTTTCACCCGACCAATAACGCATATTTTGCTTATTGACGAACCCATTGAGCCAAAAATGAGCTTCGTCACTGTAAATGATTTTGCGATGAAATTGATCATCTTGGCGCATCTTTTCCAGAGCCCAATCGGAGAGCGTACGTCGCTTCAAATGGTCCATCGCCTTCAATTCTTGAGTCAGCTTGATCTTGTATGGGTGTAAACCAAGATCCTTACGCAAAATTCGCCATAAAGTGGTCTGGGCGATGCCCAACTCTTGAGAACGCCGAGGAATTGACTGATTTGGATCGAATGTTAAGTTTACTGAATAAATTGACAGTGACAGTTCGATGATTAGTGAAAGGGTACGTTCACAAATTGAATTAAAAGTTGTCAAGTCCCTATTGGAAAACCCTTTACTGTATAATACAAATTAAAGAAAATACGAACAAAATTAATATCTACAATGAAGTGAAACTTAATTATGAAAGTATATTTAAAGCAATTAACGCATACGTAATATTAGTTTTACTTTTTTAGTGGAAATAAAAAATTGAATTACAATTTACATTAATTTGGTATTATAATTCCAGTTTACATTAATTCATTTTAATAGAACGAGGCTAACAAAATTACTACAGCTAGAAAAAAGCCAGGTTGAGATGTGACAGATATACAAAAGGTACTAGGAAAGTTTTGCAATACGACGCAACAATGAATCGTAGGAAGCTGCTTATTGCTGCATGTTGAGACATTTTCATACGTGCATAGTAGCTGCCGCGCCATGTCGATGGGCTCAGTTATTCATTAGCAGTGAGAGTGTAAAGTGTTTGCGAAGGCATCGTGTTCACAAAATGAGATAAGGGCAGTTTTGCGTTATAATTTTGAGCGTAGTTTAAACAAATGACTCTTGCACTAGGTGATGTTTGCCCACATCGTACAACGATATTCAAGTGGTATAGAGAATTCCAAATGGGAAATTTAACTGTGGAGGATGCCGAGAGGCCAGTAAGGCCACGAAAGTCAGTTACGGAGGAAAACGTTACTACTGTGAGGAAAATGCCTGCAGAGGACAGGCGAGTGACCTACCAACAGATAGAGGGTACTTCAGGCCTAAATGCACCAGCAATTCATTCGATTCTGCATGATGATTTGCACGCGAAGAAGCTATGTTCTCTCTGGGTGCCGCATCGACTGACTGAAGAGTAGATGACACGACGTGTGACTTGGTGCCGGGAGATGGTAAAAAAGTTTAATAAGGGACAATCTCGATATGTGAACAACATCGTGATAGGTGACGAAACTTGGCTGTACTATTACGATGTGTCGACCAAAGCTCAAAACAAAATTTGGGTTTTTGATGATGAGGACACACCTGTAGTTGTCAGAAAATCTTAAAGAAGAAAATGATAGCTGTATTTTTCAAATCGAGTGGAATTGTGGAACGCGTCGTTTTGGACACACAAGACAGTCACAGCTAAGTGAAGTAAAGTCATTGGATCTATGAAGAACCTGCAGCCAAAGTCAAAAATGGACACCTGGTCCTTTCATCACGATAATGCTCCAGCTCACCGCGCCAAAGCCTGCACTGAATATTTGACCACGATAGGATCGAAACTGCTCGAGCACCCTCCCTACAGTCCAGATCTTGCTCCCTACGACTTTGCACTGTTCCAGCATGTGAAAATGAAGCTAAAAGGGAGGCGGTTTTCCAGTGATGAGGACCGTCTGCGGGCTTGGGACAACGAGTGTGCTTTACTCCCTAGTGAAACTTGGCAGAACTGGTTTAAAGATTAATTTCGGAGGACGGAGAGGTGTATTGAATGTAGAGGAAATTACTTTGGAAAAATTAAATAAACAAAGTTGTATTGCAAGACTTTCCTAGTACCCTTTGTATAATACAAATTAAAAGAAAATATGAACAAAATTAATATCTACATTGAAGTGAAACTTAATTCTGGAAGTATATTTAAAGCAATTAACGCATACGTAATATTAGTCTTACTTTTTTAGTGGAAAAAAAATTTTAATTACAATTTACATTAATTTGCTATTTTAATGTTAGTTTACATTAATTTATTTTAATAGAACGAGGTTAACAAAGTTAGTACAGCCAGAAAAAAGCCAGGTTGAGATATGACAGATATACATACAAATATACACAAAAAAACGAAATCTAAGAAAATACTTTCGAAACGAAAACGTCCCCAATAGTATTAGTAGATAACAAATATTCACCATTGAATATAAAACAAGAAAGCGTAGAAAATGAAATTCCAAAAATAGCAACACAACAAGAAAGAAATGATCCAGGAAGACACTATACGGGACTAATTGCAATGCCAATACAAGATATAGACAAACAAAAAATTAACATATCATTGGCTAAAAATGGAACAGTTGTTGATGGAAGCAGAAAGATGCGTTTTAACAATACAAAATGATGGTATCGCCACAATTAATTATACGAGTAGAAGACATATACATATGTATACCGGGAGTACCGGAAAGTCATTACCGGTTTTTTTAACAGCTGTCGCTAGGCTTAAGTATGATATGATTTGACACATATGTCATTTTAATCTGTTGACTCCAAGCTTCAAAGCCATACATGTTACATTTTGCGAAAGTAATACCGTCATAGATTCATAACTCTTTGAAAATGTCGAGTTTCGTGTCTGAAAAAGTACATTTGCGGCACGCGTTACTTTTCTTGTTTATTAGGTGCGCAATCCTATTTTTTAATATTATAGTCCATAGTTATGGGGCTTAAGTTTAGCAATTTCGCCATGTCTATTACTTTAGCCAATATCACGATGAGATACTATAAAATCCCGTGTCTAAACCGATAGTTCTTTTCTACGCAGTATTATTCGAAATATCGATTTTATTTTAAAATAATGCAGGAACTCTTTACACTTCGAAAGTTAATTAAAACTAAAATTTTTATACAAAAACGATACTGCTGTTTACTTCATTTATGACCTAATGTAATTATATTTAAAATTTCGGAGAAAAAGGTCTTTATTTAATTACCTTACCTGGGTCGTAAAATGGTCATTGTCTGCAATTTAATTTTAATGATACATAAATAGGTATTATGTTTATCTTTTAATTAAAGTTTAATAACATATTAGTTTTAGTTAGGCTATAAGTGAAACAACGTGCCGTGATTGGTTCCGTCGCTTCAAAGACGGTGATTTCGATGTTGACGACCGTTCGCGTGAAGGAAGACCAAAAACCTTCGAAGACGCTGAATTGGAGGCATTGCTCAATGAGGATCCGTGCCAAACGCAAAATGAGCTTACTTCAGCATTAGGAGTTACCCGCCAAGCCATTTCCCAGCGATTGCATGCGTTGGGAATGATTAAAAAACAAGAAACTTGGCTTGATTATGATTTAAAGCCAAGAGACGTTGAGCTTCATATTTTCGTCTGTGAACAACTGCTCCAGCAGCAAAAAAGGAAGGGTTTTCTTCATCGCATCGTTACAGGTGATGAAAAATGGATTTATTACAGCAACCCAAAGAGAACAAAATCATGGGGACTGCCCGGTCATGCTTCTACGTCGTCGGTACGGCCGAATATTCACGCTGCGAAGGTTTTGCTGTGTATTTGGTGGGACCAGGGCGGTGTTATTTATTATGAGCTGTTGATACAGAACGAAATCATCACTGGGAAACAGTATCGAACTCAATTGATGCGATTGAGCCGAGCACTGCGCGAAAAGCGGCCACAATACGAGCAGAGGCGCGAAAAAGTGATTCTACAGCATGACAACGCTCGGCCTCGCGTTGCCAAACCCGTTGAAACCTACTTAGAAACGCTCAAATGGGAGGTCCTACCCCACCCGCCATATTCCCCAGATATTACGCCGTCCGATTATTACTTGTTCCGTTCGATGACACTTGGTCTGGCTAATCAGCAGTTCCGCTCATATGAAAACATCTTAAAATTGCTTGATTAGTGGATAGCCTCAAGAGACGAACACTTCTACAGTGACGGTATTCGAGCTCTGCCAGAATGGTGGGAAAAAGTTGTCGCTAGCGATGGGCAATATTTTGAATGATTCATTTGTAAACATTTTTTCATAATAAAGTTGCGTTTTCATCAAAAAAACAGCGAGAACTTAGTTGCGCACCTAATAATTAAATGAAAAAAGCCGCTGAAAGTCATCGTTTTCTGATAGAAACTTATGGTGAGGATGCTAAAACGATTAAAACATGTGAGGTGTGGTTTCGACAATTCAAAAGTGGTGATTTCGACGTGTAAGATGAAGAACATTCTTGTTAACCGAAAAAGTTTGAAGATGGAAAACTGCAGGAGTTATGAAGAATGAAGACCCAACCCAAACTCAAAAACAATTGGCAGAAGCCTTAAATGTGGCCCAAGAAACGACTAGAGACCGATTACGAGCAATGGGAAAAATCCAAAAGATGGGAAAATGGGTGCCACATCAATTGAATGACAGGCAAATGGAAAATGAAAAATCGTCTGCGAAATGCTGCTTCAAAGGTATCATCGGAAGTCATTTCTGCATTCAATAGCGACGGGTGATGAAAAATGGATTTGTAATATATATTTATAAATATATGCTTATATGCAAATACAATGATCTCATTGTTAAGATTTAAATTTTGTTGTTGCCGCATTACAAGCAGTGACATAATAGGCGCTTATAAAATTTAAAATATTTTCTTCTACAAAAATTATTCCTGATTTAATTTCTACCAGATTTCTGGCTCTGTTCTCGTACAACTGATACTAAGTCATGAATGATAATGTCAGATACTATCTTCTTCTGGGCTTTCTGTCGCACTGAAACAGTTTCAGTGCGACAGACGGTAGCAGTAGTTGAGCCCTGAAGATGTCCCATACGAGTGGGTACGAAACATCGGTAGTTATACCAGTGACGCGGTTCCAGCCCGGAAGCCCAGAAGAAGATAGTATAGACCACGACCGCGGAAGTCTACGTACCAGATAACGTCAAATATTTAAATAGTTTATTAGATACATAAAAGCTTTCCATTATTGATTGTACTGATTAGATGTAAAGATATATATAATTCTTCTATTATAGAGTCAATAAAATTATAAAATTTTATCGTAATCAATAATCAGCTGATTCGCAACATCTCAGAAACTCTTAAGACAAGATTAGAATGACTTATGTCTTTGTGATCGGATAATAGCATGCTTCTAAGACGATAAATTTATTTCATTTCCTTGTATGATTTGATAGAAGTAAAGTCATCGCCAGCACGAAGAATTATAAGCTTTGTGCGTCTGAAAGAAAAAATTCGAAAAAATCATTATATTGTTTGACTTCTTCTGAGCACGACACGTAACATCGTGCTTCCCAGCAAGCAGTTTTCATCCTCCTGGTATATGTTCTATAATTTCTTTGAATTGTTGACGTTGTTTGCAATTATTATTTTTTAAAGTTTCTTTATTTAATTGTATAATACATGTAACGAACTTTCTATAAAAAATACTGCGATATTTAGTCTTGCATTTGTTACCTATTTAATGTAGTCCACTGCGTGTAAGAAATTGAATGTTTATTTAACTTTTAATACTGCGTACCAATCAATACGAAATATATAATTTCAATGCAGTTAAGTGTCAAGCATTTAAATAAACAAAAACCTGTTAGTCTCACTGATATGATGCCTAGGTGTACTGGAAAGTCATTACCGGTTTTTCTAACAGATGTCGCTAGGCTTAAGTACGCAATGTTAAAATTTGACACATGTCATTTTATTCTACTGACATCAAGCTTCAAAGCAAAACATGTTATATTTTGCGAAAGTAACACTGTCATAGATTTATACCTCTTTGAAAATGTCGAGTTTCGTGTCTGAAAATGTGCATTTGCACGCATTACTTTTCTTATTTATTCAAAAGAAAAAAGCCGCTGAAAGACATCATTTGTTGGTAGAAGCTTACGCAGAGCATACTCCAATCATAGAAACATGCAAGACGTGGTTTCAACAATTCAAAAGTGGTGATTTCGTTGTGCAAGACAAAGAACGTTCTGGTAAATCGGAATAGTTTGAAGAAGCGAAATTGCTGGAGTTATTGGATGATGACCCAACACAAATTCAAAAACAATTGACAGAAGCATTAAACGTTGTCCAAGAAACGATTAGCAACCGATTCCGAGCAATGGGAAAAATCTACAAGATGGGAAAATGGGTGGCACATCCGTGTACCGGAAAGTCATTACCGTTTTTTTCGTAAAAAGCTACATAATTTTCATTGACAAATTTATTTATTCAAAGTATTGGCTATTTGATTCTACATATCTTGCCCATCTTTCAGGCTATTTATGGATGAATTCCAAAAAAACTGTTTGTCCTTTGAGCAAAACCAATCATCGAGACATTTTCTAACTTCTTCGAAATTGCTGCTCTGCAAGCGGGTGCGATATTATGTCCCATCCAAGTGCTTTCAAAGCTTTCTTCGCCAATTTTGCTGTATAAGACGGTGCGTTATCGTACTGTAAAATTACTTTACAGTGTCATCGGACCCATTTTGGACGTTTTTCTGTCAATGTATGGTTCAAATTGATAATTTATTGTCGGTAGCGATCAGTATTAACTGTTTCACCAGGTTTCAACAGTTCGTAATACAACACGCCACTCTGGTCCCACCAAACAGGGCATTGTCTTGCGATCAAGACGATTTGGCCTTAGAGTCGATGGGTCGGCTTCGCCAGGTGATAATCATGATTTTTTGCTCTTAGGGTTTTCGCTATAAATCCATTTTTCATCACCCGTCATTATTCAATGCAGAAATTATTTCCGATCATACCTTCGAAGTAGCATTTCACAGACGATTTTTCGATTTCCCATTTGCCTGTTATTCAATCGATGTGCCGCCCATTTTCCCATCTTTTGGATTTATCCCATTTCTCGAAATCGGTGGCTAATCTTTTCTCGGACCACATTTAACGCTCCTACCAATTATTTTTGAGTTTGGCTTGGGTCTTCATCCAATAACTCCTGCAGTTTCGCATCATCAAACTTTTTCGGTCTACGAGAACGTTCTTTGTCTTGCACATCGAACTTACCACTTTTGAATTGTCGAAACAACGCATCACATGTTTTTATGGTTGGAAAGTGCTCACCGTAAGTTTCTACCAGCAAACGACGACTTTCAGAGACTTTCTTTTGAATAAATAAGAAAAGTAATACGTGCCGCGAATGCACTTTTTCAGACACGAAACTCGACATTTTCAAAGAGGTATAGAGGTATAAATCTATGACAGTGTTACTTTCGCAAAATATTGGGTTGGCAACTAAGTACTTTCGGTTTTGTAGTATAAAATAAAACACTTTTTTTTTAAACAAAGAATAGTTTTTAATCAATTACATATTTTCCATTTTGCTCAATGACCTTTTGCCATCTTTCTTTCAGCTGCATGATTCCGCGCTCATAAAATTTCTGGTCCTTATCAGCAAAAAAGTGAACCAGGTGCGAGTGAAGGTCATCGTCATTTGTGAAAGTTTTACCATTCAAAGAATTCTGCAAACTTCGAAATAAATGGTAATCAGATGGTGCTAGATCAGGGCTGTATGGGGATGAGGCATCACTTCCCAGCCAAGCTCCAATAGTTTCCCACGAGTTGCCAAAGATGTGTGAGGCCTTGCATTATCTTGGTGGAAAACTACACCTTTCCGATTTGACAATTCTGGCCGTTTTTCTTTGATCGCTTTATCCAGTTTTATTAATTGTTAACAGTAAACATCAGAATTGATCGTTTGGTTCCTTGGAGCTCAAAAAACACAACACCTTTGTAATCCCACCAAATTGACAGCATGATCTTTTTTGGATGCAATTCAGCTTTCGATGTGGTTTGAGCTGGTTTATCGTGTTTGGTCCACGATAGTTTTCGAACTATGTTACTGTACAGGACCCATTTTTCATCACCAGTGATGATTCTTTTTAAGAAAAGGTCGGTTTCATTTCGTCTAAGGTGCATATCGCAAAAGTTGATTCTTTATATTAAATGAATTTCTTTCAATTCGTGAGGTACCCAAATATCAAGCTTCTTAACTAGCCCAAGACATTTTAAATGTTTTTCAATTGTTGTGTGCGATACATGTAGCCTCTCCGCAACCTCTCGAATAGTTATATGACGATCCTCTTCAATTATGACTTTGATTTGGTCATCATCAACTTCAATAGGCCGATCAGAACGTTGCTCATCTTTGAGGGAAAAATCTCCAGAACGGAATTATTTATACCAATTCTGACACGTGCGCTCTGTTAAGCAATTAGCACCATAAACTTTACATATCTTTTTGTGAGCCGCAGCAGCTTTCTTTCCTTTACGGAAATAAAATAGTAAAATATGTCGAAAATGTTCGTTTCTGCACTCCATTAAAAATTAACCCACAACTAATAGCTTTAATAAAAATCACGCACTACTTGCTTCTGAAGTTACGTCAATGTGACTAGCATCACGCGACAAACGGTAAAGTACAGCACTAACATACGTTATACAAAAAATAAAGCAACGCTCTCTATCAGTAAAAACCGAAAGTACTTAGTTGCCAATCCAATATAACATATTTTGCTTTGAAGCTCCATGTCAATAGAGTAAAATGACATATGCCAAATTTTAACATTGCGTACTTAAGTCTGTTAAAAGAACCGGAAATGACTTTTCAGTACACCTAGGATCATACCAATGAGACCAACAGATTTTTGTTTCTTTAAATGCTTGACATTTAACTGCATCGAAATTATATATATCGTATTGATTGGTACGCAGTATTAAAAGTAAAATAAACATTCAATTTCTTATACGCAGTGGACTACATTAAATAGGTAACAAATGCAAGACTAAATATCGCAGTATTTTTTATAGAAAGTTCGTTACATGTATCATACAGATAGGCGCAACGCAAAGCCGATTATACAATCCGAAGAAAGTTTTCGCATTTTTCTCACTTTCGTCTTCGGAATATTAGGTAAGCCAGTACCCCTCCACCTCCAACGAAAACGACATAAACTAGATTTTATAACAATCACACTACTAACCCATTATTTCTCGACTAGGAACCTGTTCACGTTGTGTATTAATTACATAAAGTAAATATATTTTTAGTTGCAGAAAGACGTTCATATAAAACGGACGTTACTTACGTATGAATTGATTAGTGTCTTGTAAAAACGCTGGTGCTTCAGTTATTACGCGTTTGAATACTCCTATTTTCATTGAATATTTGGGTTTAGTGCTCAGGAACTCTTTCTAGTTGGAAGACATTCTTTTTTTATATAACCGGTAAGTTAAAGAAACTAATACAAAACGCTTTCATATTTTTAAATGAATTCGGATATACACATGCGGTTCTACATGTTTTCTAAATTTCATACCTACTTTTCATGCTCTTCTAACTTTGTTTAAATACTTTGCAGTTTTGAATCTTATAGCAAATTATTATCAATAATTGTAACAGATATTGTTTACAAGTAAACTGCATAATAAATATATGATTGTTGAAAACGTAGTACATATTTTGTGTTATATAAGATTATATGTAAGAGAAATGAACGAGAATAAACAGTACACAATAGTACGACCATGTATGTTAACTGTGGAAGAATCAAAAACAATCAAAAAATGTGAACTAACAACCGAAGACAGGGTGCGGAAAAGTAAAAAATCTTTTTCACATTGAATTAAAAACGATTCATAGATGTTAAAACCGAAGAGAAATAGAATATTGAAACAACACACCTCTAATATTTATAATTTTCAAATTCATTATTTCATTATTAGTAGTGTCCGGTTATAATGAATGTATAATGATGTAACGACATAGATCTCAATCAATATTAGTGGTTAAAGCTCTTTTTTTCGAATTAAACAGTTCCAAACCTAGAATTGAATTAGGTTGTGTTTCATTATAACATATTTTTATATAGCAAAATTAATGTTCATAATATCTAGAAAAGATGACAAGGGAAACTGCTACTTTCAACGTATGAACCAAACCTAAACCTAGGTTTTAATTTATTTTTAAACGTACAGTAGTGTCCGGTTATAATGAACTACTATTGGCCACTAAAAATGGTTCATTATAGCCGAAATTCATTATATCTAACAAAAAATAAATTTGAAAAATAAATTAGTACAAACGATTCTTGTATTGTATACTAATAATTTAAATGAACAAAAAATTATTATTTAACAGATTGTTTAAAATAGTCACTTATTTTAGACTGTAGGACAAAGTTACGTAAATATCATTCAAATGCATTTTGACATTAGCCAGGCTGTTCAAAATGTTATCTGGAGTTTCATTCATTTGTAAAAAATTACGTACAACATCTATATTTCGCACAACCTTTACAATGGGCACTTGCGGTAATGACGCATTAGCAGCACTACCTTCAGCTTCATTATTCTCTTCTTCATTCTCACTGTCACTCGTATTAGTTGCTGATTTTGAACGTACCCAAGCAACAATATCGTCATCTAACAAAGTTTCAGTACACACAACATTCTCATCGATACGCATATAGTCTTCAAAATTAGCATCCATTTCCACAGTTAGAGGTAGACCATCACCATTATTTTCAACATTATCAAGATCAGTTCTCTTTAGCCACTCACTTAACGGGATTTCATCATCGTCATCGAATTTGTTTTGATGCTTAAGAAATCCTGCATGTTTGAAACAATTTGTTATTGTTTTTGCTGTGACGTTTTGCCATGCCATGTGAATACAGTTCACCGCATCAAGAAGACTAATACGACTGCCTTCTGCACTGCTATTAATCATTATTTTTGAAAGAAGAATTCGTCGATAATTGCTCTTCAAATTGTGGATAACGCCTTGATGCATTGGTTGTAATTTGGAACTGGTATTAGGATGTATAAACACCAATTTAATGAATTTCAAATTCTTTACCTCAGGGTGCGCTGGACAATTGTCTACTAGTAATAGAATTTTTCTCCTTAATTCATTATCCCAATCGCGCAATTCGTTACAAAAAATATCTGACGTCATCCATGCTTTTTTATTAGAACTGTATTTTACAGGCAATCGTTTGCCGCGAAAACAACGTGGGTTGTTGTCAACATGATTCTCGAAAACGTAGTAGATATTTTGTGTTATATAAGATTAAATGTAAGTTAAATGAACGATAATAAACAGTACACAATAATACGACCATATAACTATGGACCAATCAAAAACAATCAAAAACTGTGAACTAACAACTAAAGAAAGGATGCAGAAAAATAAAAAATCTTTTTCACATTGAATTAAAAACGATTCCTAGGTGTTAAAACTGAAGAGAAATAGAATATTAAAACAACACACTTCTAATGATATTAATAATGATATATAGACATATAATTAGGTTCTTTTACTATGGAAATTAATGAAAATTATTATTTTCTGCTATTCCAACGTTAATTTATGGCGTATTAAAGGACTCGAAGTTGTACTGCCTGGTGGCTTAATTGGTAGTGCAGCCGTCCAGAAAACGGCAGGTAGAGGTTCGAGTCCCTCTCCAGTGGAGAAATTTTTAATTGATTTCTGTGAATTTAATTAACGACGGAATAGCAGAAAATAATAATTTATATATATATAACAAATATATGATTCTTGAAAACGTAGTACACTTTTTGTATTATATAAGATTAAATGTAAGGGAAATGAACGATAATAAACAGTACACAATAGTACGACCACATACACTACAGGCCATAAGTGAGGGATCACTTATCATAAATAACAAAACACTTGTATTTTAGACACATCCCTTAGACTTTTACCTGTTTTGGTGAGAATAATTGAAATAACAGTTGTAAATGTAATTCTGAGAAGGATTATTCGGATTATTATTATAAATTAGATAAATATATTTGTTTCTGAAAAATATTGTAAATCCTTTTAATAGTTTTATGCCGTCTATTTAATAGAAATATTTTATATACCCCAATAAATTTAATAGGGTTTACAACGCAATATTATTATAATGGTATTAGGAATTCATAGTAAACTATTTAGCAATTTAAAAATTAGTTTTCGTGCAGCATTTGTCCGAGTAAGTTGCAACACGAGTATTTGAGAACAGACGTAAAAGTAACTTATAAAAATGCCGAAAAGAAAGGAACTTAGTACAGAAACTCGTAGTTATATAATAACGCTACATGGTGAAAAATTTTCACTGCGGCAAATAGCCCAAAAGTTAAATTTATCTTAACACGCGGTGCAAGGAACAGTGAAACGATATTCACAAAGTGGATCATTACAATCAATAAAACGTTGCGGAAGGCCAAGGGTAACTACCAGACAAGAGGATTTGCGCCTAAAAATACTATCAAAACGAAATAGGCGCCTCACAGCTCCTCAGCTTCGAGCAGAGCTGAATGAGGGCCGTCGAAAGCCGGTGTCACTGACTACTGTAAAACGACGTTTGACAAAGGCGGGACTACATGGGAGTATTGCAGGTCGAAAACCATTATTGAATCCACGAAATCGGAAAAAACGGTTGCAATGGGCCCAGGACCATCAACACTGGGACATGGAAATGTGGAAGCAGGTGTTATGGACAGATGAGTCAAAGTTCCAAGTGTTTGGTAGTAATCGACGAGTTTTCGTTCGAAGACAAGTTGGTGAAAGGATGTTACTCGAATGTGTAGTGCCAACTCTTAAACACGGGGGAGGTTCTGTGCTTGTTTGGGGATCCTTTTCCTTTGATGGTGTCGGAGATTCGTACCGCATTGAATGCATTTTAAAAAAAGAGGGGTACCTGAAGATTTTGGAGGAACATGCAATTCCGTCTGGATTAAGGTTAATTGGTGAAGGTTTTCACCTACAACAAGATAATGATCCCAAACACACTTCATAACTTTGTAAAAACTATGTGGATCAAAAAGAGGAGAAAGAGGTGCTGATAAATATGATTTGGCCACCACAATCACTCGATCTCAATCCTATCGAATTACTGTGGGATGAATTAGATAGAAACGTGAGAGGAAGCTGTCCACAATCGCAGAAACAGCTTTGGGAGCAACTTACAAGGTTGTGGAATAATTTACCAATGGATACGCTCCAGAAACTTGTATCGCGGTTGCCTAATATTTGTAAAGAAATCATTAAGCGCAGAGGTGGATACTTCGACGAAAGTCGAATATGATAAGAAATTCTACAGAATATGTTGAAATTATTTTATTTTATAAGGAAAATTGTTCATTTGTCTCGTAGATATAGCTTTGTAGAAATATACGTTTTGTTTCACTAAGCGTGCATGTTTTTTTTAAATTTCATCTACTGATCCCTCACTTATGGTCTATACTGTAGCTATGGACCAATCAAAAACAATCAAAAAATGTAAACTAACAACTAAAGAAAGGGTGCGGAAACATAAAAAATATTTTTCACATTGAATTGAAAACGATTCATAGGTGTTAAAACTGAAGAGAAATAGAATATTAAAACAACACACTTCTAATATTTATAATTTTCAAATTAATTATTTCATTATTATTAATAATTATAACAGATATTGTTAACACGTAAACTGTATAATAAATATATGATTCTTGAAAACGTAGTACACATTTTGTGTTATATAAGATTAAATGTAAGGGAAATGAACGATAATAGACAGTACACAATAGTACGACCATATAACTATGGAGCAATCAAAAAATGTGAACTAACAACCGACGAAAGGGTACGGAAAAATAGAAAATCTTTTTCACATTGAATTAAAAACGATTCATAGGTGTTAAAACTGAAATGAATTAGAATATTAAAACAACACATTTCTAATATTTATAATTTTCAAAAGGATTGTGAAGAAAGATTTGGTAAACATATTACATCAAAGCCGTGCATGTGAAATATCTTTTGCCAGTGCGTAATATTATGCGATATTTGTGGTGAAAAAGAGAAATTCGTAATAGAAATCAGTCGGTCTCTATATTGTAAGATTAAAACATTTCGTTTAAATATTTACTAATGATTTTGTAATGACACAAAGGTACCTATTAAATACGCAGCGTACGTAACATAATATAAATTACTGCGGTACGCAAATAAACTACGCAATGCCCGGGGAATTTCTTAGTTAAGTCATTTGAAAGTTAGCCCCTGGGCAGGTTCGATACCTTGACCAACAAGGAAGTTTTTAGGACGCTATTGGAAGAATATTTAATTGGGACCTTGAAAGAATTTGCTACAGAATTAAATGTCAAGTGTATTATAATACCGTAGCGTCTTTTTACAAGTTAAAGTTTGGGTTTAATAATTTTTTAAACATATTTTTATAGATCATTTCTCTTTCAAAGCATTGGCATTGACTAATAGAATCAAATCCCTTATAAGTCTTCATTGTGGGAATAAAAAAAATCGTTATATGTTTGGTTGAAAGTATATGGTGAATACCACTGGTTTACAAGGGAAAAAATATTTTTGTCACACAAAATATGGGAATGTTAAGCTATTTTTTACTCTGGTTTCAAATATGCCCTCATTTTTTTTTCTATCACGCAAGATTTACATGTGATCATTTAAATTTAAAGATAAATATATTTTCATAGGTTATTATAATTCTAATACCTAAAAACAAGAAGCAATTCATGATTTTCTTGTCTATTTGTAATCACCAAGTACATTAGAACCACATTTTCCATGGTAGCGTTTTTCCATGATTGAAATATTTTGATGAAATGCTCACGGTGCATTACCAAGATTTCCAGATGAAAAGCCCTATATGGACGTGCCAGAAATGTTCTTTTAGGGATATATCCTATAACTATGTGTAAATGACGCAGTTTCTTTATTAAGTCACAATAATTTTCCGCTTTATGATTCCCCAAAAATTTCGTAATAACTTCTAAAATTCTCAGGTCGCTTTTTCCAAAACTTTATCGCTCTTCAAATTTATGGCCCAGAATTAATTCCTTCAGTTGTTGGCTTACAAAATACTTCATTTATTTTGCATCGCTTATTCAAGGAAGTTTTTCCAGTAAATAAATATATACAGCACCCGGCCTAACTTAGAGACGACGGTAGTTGTTTAAAAAATATCACTGTAGTAGAAAGTACACAATCTATAAAGCATATGTTTCAAGTTTGAAGACGCCACATTGTCTAGTATTTGTTTGGCAGCCATTAATAGTGAACGTTTTCAGTGAATTTGTAAAAATGGAGAAAATTGGTCATCGTTACGTGAAACAATACTTTGATTTGAAAGGCCTCGGCCCAACCGATATAACTGAACTGGACTCTACTCTGGGTGATTCTGTTTCTACGTTTACAACAATGAAATATTGGGCAGCAGAGGTTAAACGAGGCCGAACGAGCTGCCAAGACGAGTATCGCAGTGGTCGATCAAATGAGGTGACGACTCCAGAAATGGTGAAGAAAATCCACAAAGCGCTACTGGATGATCGTCAACTGAAAGTGCGCGAGCCAGCAGACACAGTATGCATTTCAAAAAGTGCGGTACATCGTATATTATCTGAAAATTTGGGCATGAGAAAGCTGTGTGCAAGATGGGTACCGCGTTTGCTCACACTCGAGCAAAAACAGTGTCGTGAAGATGTTTCGCGAAGTTTCACAGCAACAAATCATGGGTCCATCACTTCACACTCAAGACAAAAGAGCAATCAAAACAATGGATTTAAAAGGGAGAACCGGTTCCAAAGAAGGCGAAGACTGTTTCATCTGCAGGGATCGATTTTTTGGGATACGCGTGGAATAATTTTCATTGACTATCTTGAAAAAGGAAAAACTATCAATGACGAGTATTATGTGAACTTATTGTAACGTTTGAGTGAAGAAATCAATCAAAACCGGCCGTATTTGGCTAAGAAGAAAGTGTTGTGTCATCAAGACAATGCACCAGCTAACAAATCCGTTATTGCAATGGCCAAAATTAATAAATTAAAGTTTGAGTTGTTACCTCATGCACCCTATTCGCCAGATTTAGCCCCCTCGGATAATTTATGTTCCAAAACTTGAAAAAATGGCTCAGTAGTCAAAGATGAAGAAGTGATGTCGGCAGTTAATGGTTATTTTGAGGAGCAAGACAGTTCTCATTATAAAAAGGGTATCGAACTTATTGAACATCGCTGGGCAAAATGTATAGAGCTGAAAGGAGTTTATGATGAAAAATAAATATATTTATTTCTAAAATTTTTGTGCTTTCTTTGTTGGGTCTGGTACTTCTGGGACCACCCTCGTAGCTTCATTTTTAAATATTAAAATTTGTCTATAATATACACAACTATTTAACAAACTCATTTATATAATACATATTTATATAATAATTTATCTAACTAAGTGGCGTCGTAATATTTTCTTTAAATAATAATTATTTAATAAATTTGTTGAGCAAAGTGCCTTTGAGACAGCAGTGCACATAATTATTACTAAGAAAACATAGTTCCATCATTCTTGCGTTTTCGTAATCTCATCCTGATGACTAAACTCTGTATTTATTTTCAATTATTCATTGCTGAAGGATACTTTGACTTGTACGTGTTATCCAACTGATTTTTATTTTCCATCAAATTACAACGGTAAACATATTGGTAATGTATGTGTTTAAATACGCTTGTATTTCCAGGCAAGCACATGTTCTGCAGAGTTGCTACATTTTCTTGAATATCTAATCTTCTTTCTTATTGCATCTACGCAGTCGATTTTCATAAGTAGACCAAGAAAAAATTCTGTTACCTTAATTTCGAAATACGTAAGTGAAAGCGCCTTAATTAATTAAAATTTAATTGGTTTTCTGCATGTTCAACATAAAAAATTGTGCAATTAAAAGGAATTATAAATTTCGATTCGATTCGCAAGTATTTTAATCGTTCCTTAATACAGAAGGTAATTTTGATGGAGCCTGTGGTTGATTAACTTAATCACTGAGGGTTGATATATCGTATAACCCCTTTCCACATTAATTGTCATGTTCTGTGTACGTATTTCGACAACTAAGTTGTCATTGTCAGCAGATAATTAAACAGTGTCGCACCTGGAAAACAGCGGCAATAATAACCGTACGAAACAAATTCCGCATACGATCCGTACCATTGAAAATCACAACGCACATTGTATATTCGTTTCACATATTTTTTTTAAAAAAGATTGTGTTTTCGTCTTAAACTAAGATAACAGATGACAGAAACAAAAGGGGGGAAGGAGGGAAAGACAAGACAAATACCTACCTGCGGTTTATTGCACTGTGCCTTGTCCGTCATTTAAAAGACTGAAGAGACATGAACCATAATTCGTGTCTCTTCGGTCTATAGCAGATATGGGCAACTTTTGACATGGCGTGGGCCAAACGTTAATACGCAAAAACGTTCGCGGGCCGCGTTTAAAAGTAGTGCATTTTAAAGTAGTGTTCATAATTTTTAGCGATAGATATCACACATGAAATAATACGACAATGTTATAATATTATAATACAATTTATTAAAATAACAAAATGAAATGAAAAACTAGGTACAACATTATATTGTTATTATAATTATTATAATTGTTACAAACTACGAAAGGCAAATAGCGACACCGAAATCAATGAGACACTTGAGCTTGAATTTCGGAAACTAATCCATCGACTTTTGGGTTAATTCCACTGATACAAAGACGTAAAAATTTTCCAAATTATCGTCAGTCAGCCTTGTACGATATTTTGATTTATTAACTTTCACCATTGAAAAGAACTGTTCGCATTTATAAGTACTGCCAAACGCACAAATCAATTTTCTTGCGAATTTTCTAAGCTGCGGAGAATGGTCTTCTTCGAGGTATTTTTTGTAGAAATCGCACAAATCCACGTCTTCAAATTTATATTTTAGGAGTGAGTTTTCTTGAATCTCAATCAACTCCATTTGCAAGTGTATTGGAGCTTTTGTACATTACTTTTTGTTGGAGTAGCAAATAAGTGGGAACAGTCTTCCATGTTTTTGAAATAGCTAAATTTGTTCGAAAATTGCTTCGACAATAATTTGAGTTCTTCGGCATATTGAGCATAAGCAATATTTTCAGACGCAGAGAGCGTGGTGAAATAGCAACTGTTACCAGACAGCATCTGTGCCTCGCATAAGCGGATTTTGTTCTGAAACGCTTTCAAATGGCTGTACAAATCATTTACTAACTGTCCTTGTTTTTAAAGTTTCAAATTTAAATCATTCAAATAGCCTTTAAGGTCGACCAGAAATGCTAAATCACATATCCATTTTGGGTCACTTAATTCAGATAGTGATTTATTTTTTATTTGCAAAAAGTCTGCTATCTTATTTCTAAGCTCGTAAAACCGTTTCATCATTTTCCCTTTGCCTAGCCATCTGACTTCACAATGTTGCATCGTCATATTCGGCTTATATTTCATCCAAAAACGCCTAAAACTGACGATGGTTAAGCCCTCCGGATCGAATAAAATTGATGGTCTTTACTACCTCATTCATAACATTCTGGAGTCGAATGGACTTAGAACACAAGTTCTGTTGGTGGATAATGCAATAAAGAACTATCAAATCATCTTTTTGCACATTTAATTCAGTTGATTTTTCATTCAAAATTCCGATGAAATCTTTACGTAAGCCGACCATAGAATGTGCACCATCTGTGCATACTCCAACTAATTTTGACCATGGCAAGCCAAAACTTGTGAATACCTATTGAACTTCATTAAAAATGTCCTCTCCTGTAGTGGTTCCTTCTAGCAACTGTAAAGCAAGCAATTTCTCAGTAACAGTGAACTTTTTATCAACACCTCGAATAGATATAGCCAGTTAAGCCAGTTGAAATGATTCAAAACCAGCCATACGGTCAGTCGATGTTTTTTTTATATCATTAGCCATCATTTCTATACGTCGGACAACAGTTCGACTTGACAAACTAATTTTTTCAAATTCATTTTTCTTTTCAGGACACAAAACACTGCAAACTTCTAACATACACTTCTTGATAAATTCTCCTTCGGCAAATGGTTTTAATGACTTTGCCAATTTTGAACTAACTATAAAACTAGCTTTCACATTATCAAGTTGTGTTCTTTGTTTATGAAACATTTGCTGCTGTTTTTCAAAATTTGCGGTAAGCTTCTGGATTTTGTCTTTTCTTATTTGTCCTGTCAGTGACTGTAGCGTAGGATGCTTAGTAATGCCTCTTTATATTGAATTCTTTCATCACTGAAATGGATTCATTACACAACAAACAATTAGGCTTACCATTGTGCAAGATAAAAAAAGAATTCTTCAGTCCATTTTTCTTGAAACTGGCGACCCTCTGCATCTACTTTTCGTTTCTTTCCGCCAGACATCATTTTAATAAATTTGTAATTAGTAAGCACTCAAGATGCACACAAAGTCACAAAGCAAATTGACGGCACTAGCAGTTCGCTAGGATATCGCTTGTCGAAGTTATCACATCGATAGCTCAAATAGAACTGAACTTCGGGCCTTCCACCCGCTTACATAGACAAAATGAAGGAATGATCTAGAATCGTCTAGTGTAGAACGATAGAATCGACGGCACTACCAGTTCGCTAGGATATCGCTTGTCGAAGTTATCACTTCGATAGCTCAAATAGAACTGAACTTCGGGCCTTCCACCCGCTTATACAGGCAAAATGAAGGAATGATCTAGAATCGTCTAGTGTAGAACGATAGAATCGACGGCACTAGCAGTTCGCTAGGATATCGCTTGTCGAAGTTATCACCTCGGTAGCTCAAACGGAACTGAACTTCGAGCTATCCACCCGCTTATACAGGCAAAATGAAGGAATGATCAAGAATCGTCTAGTGTAGAACGATAGAATCGACGGCACTAGCAGTTCGCTAGGATATCGCTTGTCGAAGTTATCACCTCGGTATCTCAAATAGAACTGAACATAGGGCCATCCACCCGCTTATATAGGCAAAATGAAGGAATGATCTAGAATCGTCTAGTGCAGAACAATTGAGAAGCAATAATCTTTTGTTGCGCAGCCAGCGAGGCGGCAAACATCAAAGGCTTTGATGTTAGCTGCCTCACTCTTTGATGATCGCCGCCACTCGGCTTGCTCGCTCACTTGATTCTGTGAGTATGAGTAAGTAGTGTAATATTTTTTTTAATTGGGTTTTTCAAAATATCTCGTGGGCCGGTTGTTGCCCACATATGGTCTATAGTAACATAGTATAAAGTAAGGCCTTAATATGAATGAATATATCTAAATGGGTATACAATTTCGAAGATTAGTTAAAGACATAATTCTTACGTTCATTTTTATTAGTAATTATTGTTATAAATGGTATAATTTCACTTATGAAAAAACTGTACTTAACTACGTACGCAATTGTGTGCAATATGTTTTCTGTTAGTAATGATTTAAGTGTAATCTAGAAGGTTAATGCGAAATCGATTGCTGATATTCTGAAATACAACGAAAAGAAGAATAACTTGACCAAATTTATGAATTACGCAAACATTCGAAATGTCACAAAACTGACTACTTTTACAAAATAATTTCATGTTTAATGAACATCTTAAAAGTACCTTTGATCAAGAGTAAATTCTTAGTACATTCTTTGTTGGGGTTGTGCGAGTTCGCCTTTTTGTTTCATTAAATAGCAGGTGAGATTGGAAATTTTTGTTTGTTGTGAAATTAATAATAATAGAAATAATAATATTAGTAATAATAATAATAAGAAAAATTAACAAAAACAAAGAGAAGGAGAACGCGAAAAGTAACAATGACAAAAACTATTAATTAATTTATTTAAAAGTAAAAATACATATTATAATATCACACAAAATTATTTCCTATTTTATTAGTAATAACGAAAATGTATAAAATACACACGTATGTATATCAGGTGTATCGGACCGGTATTTTCGTAAAAAAACTATACAATTTTGAAGAAAATGGAAAAATTTATTTATTCAAAGTATTGGCCATTTGATTCTGCACATTTTACCCATCTTTCAGGTAATTTATGGATGTCATCTCAAAAAAACTGTTTGTCCTTTGAGTAAAACCATTCCTCGAGCCATTTTCTAACTTCTTAGAAATTGGCGAAGTGCTGCTCTGCAAGCGCGTGTCCCATTGATACGGCGTTCTGTCCTATCCAAGTGCTTTCAACGCCTTGACAGGTTTTGCTGTATGAGACGGCGCGTTATCGTGCTGTAAAATCACTTTACCGCGTCGTTAGGCCCATTCTGGACGTTTTTCTATTAATGGATGGATCAAATTGATAATTTGTTGTCGGTAGCTATCAGAATTAACTGTTTCACCAGGTTTCAACAGTACATAATACACGACGCTACTATGGTCCTACCAAACATTGTCTTGCGCCCAAAAAGATTTCGCCTTGAAGTCAATCGGTCGCCTTCGCGAGGTATTAACCATGATTCTTTTGTACTTAGAGTTTTCGAAATAAATCCATTTTTCATCACCCATCACTATTCGATGCAGAAATGACTTCCGATAATACCTTTGAAGCAGCATTTCACAGACGATTTTTCCATTTGCCTGTCATTCAATTGATGTGGCACCCATTTTCCTATCTTTTGGATTTTTTCCATTGCTTATAATCGATCGTTAATTGTTTCTTGTGCCACATTTAACGCTTCTGCCAATTGTTTTTCAGTTTGGCTTGGGCTTTCATCCAATAACTCCTACAGTTTCGCATCTTCAAACTTTTTCGGTCTACCAGCACGTTCTTTCTCTTGCACATCGAAATCACGACTTTTGAATTATCGAAACCACGCTTCACATGTTTTTATGATTGGAGCATGCTCACCATAAGTTTCTACACATTTTACCTATCTTTCAGGCAATTTATGGGTACCATCTTAAAAAAACTGTTTGTCCTTTGAGTAAAACCATTCTTCGAGCCATTTTCTAACTTCTTGGAAATTGGGCAAGTGCTGCTCTGTAAGCGCGTGATGCAAAAAAGTGATAGTTGGACGAGGCAAGGTCTGGAGAGTACGGCGGGAGCGATATTATGTCCCATCCAAGTGCTTTTAACGCTTTCTTGGCCGGTTTTGCTGTATGAGACGGCGCGTTATTGTGCTGTAAAATCACTTTACCGTGTTCGGGCACATTCTGGACGTTTTTCTGTCAATACATGGTTGAAATTGATAATTTGTTGTGGGCAGCGATGAGTATTAGCTGTTTCACCAGGTTTCAACAGTTCGTAATACAACATGCCACTCTGATCAAACCAAACACAGAGCACTGACTTTCGACCAAAACGATTTGACCTTGGAGTCGATGGGCCGGCTTCGCTAGGTGATAACCATGATCTTTTGCGCTTAGAGTTTTCGAAATAAATGTATTTTTCATCACCCGTCACTATTCGATGTAGAAATTACAATCGATCATACCTTTGAAGCAGCATTTTACAGGCGGTTTTTCGATTTTCCATTTGCTAGTCAATCAATTGATGTGCCACCCATTTTCCCATCAACAATTCGTAATACACCACACCAGTCTGATCCCACCAAACACAGAGCATTGTCCTTGGAATCGATGGTGATAACCATGATTTTTTGCGCTTAGGGTTTTCAAAATAAATCCATTTTTCACCACCCATCATTATTCGATGTAGAAATGATGTGACACCTATTTTCCAATTTTTTGGGTTATTCCCATTGTTTGTAATCAGTCACTAATCGTTTTTTGAGCCACATTTAACGCTTCTGTCAATTGTTTTTGAGTTTCGGTTGGGTCTTCATCAAATAACTCCAGCAGTTTCGCATTCGGTCTACCGGAACGTTCTTTGTCTCGCACATCGAAATCACCACTTAATGCAAACAAATGCAAACTACCACCAAAAATTTAAATAGTTTGGCTTTCTTGATAAATTGGAATTGTCGACGGGTTATACTCAGTTTCTGTTGGCGTAAATGTTACTATCGAGATGATATATTATGTACCTATATATAATAGAAAGTGGTCAGAGAGAAATATACATCAATTTCTCTTACAAAAGTAAAAGCACTTACGTAACAATATAATTACGTAGTTGTTTTTATGGGGTTCTATAAATTAAATTGAAAAGTACTTTAAATAAACACAACACTTTGTTATTTCGTTGTTCCTACGCATTTATATACGTCCAAGTACGGGTGCCAACATAAAATGTATAAGTAGTCGCCTTCTTTCGGAATTCTATAAATCAAACAGAAAATAAAATTTTAGTATCATTCGATGTTACGTCATTGTTTCCTTCGGTACCGATTCCATAAACTTTAAAATATTTACATGAATTTCTTCACAAAAATAAGATCGAGACAGAGAAAATAAAGGAATATGTGCGATTAACAAACCTTTGCATGTCCCAAAACTGTTTTCAATTTGAAAGTAAATTCTATGAACAAAAACAGGAAACTGCAATGGGCAATTGTCTTCCTCCATTTATAGCGGACTTATTCATCATTGAATTGTCGATACCACGCCTCGCATGTTTTTATGGTTGGAGCATGCTCGCCGCAAGTTTCTACCAGTAAACGATGACTTTCAAAGACTTTTTTCTTTTGATTTAATAAAAAAAGTAATGCGTGGCGAAAATGCACTTTTTCAGGCACGGAATTCGACATTTTCAAAGAGGTGTAAATCTATGACAGTGTTACTTTCGCAAAGTATAACATGCATGACTTTGAAGCTTGATGTCAGTAGAATAAAATGACATATATGTTAAATCATAACATTGCATACTTAATCTAGCGACATCTGTTAGAAAAACCGGTAATGACTTTCCGGTACACCTGATACAATATTTTTTATACACATACAATCAATCAACTTATCTAAACAACAACAGCAACAGAACCACATAATAATAGATAGAGGTATGTTTCAAGGAGATTAACTTTCGCTAAATGCACACACTACGTCAATCTAATACATTAAATAATAATGTAGTTATTAATTGGATATTTTTTATATAAAACATATCACTTAATTAACTAATTAAAAATAAGAATATAATTTTTACAACCATTATCTTTTTTATTATTAGAAGATTGTAGTTGCTTTTAAAATAGTTGAACTTTGCTATGTATATAAATATAAACAATTCGAGGCAATTAAATGACGCGACTGATTTGATAAATGTTATACACTATCGGTCATAAGTATTTGGTCACTCGCATTTAACCCGGAAATTGTAACAAAAATCAAAAGTGAAATACTATCTTTTTATTATTTACGTATGTATATGAAAAATACGAGGATAGTTTGACAAGTAGTGAGAATGACACATAGGTGGCGTTCTAATTTTCTTAAAACAAATGCACTGTAATTTAGGTTGACTATTTATATGCTTACATTCCGATATTTAGATAAATCGGTTGATTAGTTTATTTTTGATAGCTGATTGAAATAGAAGCAACACATCGTTTTGTTAAAATGGAAAAAGCAGAGTATCGTGCGGTGATTAAATACTTCGTAATTAAGGGTATGAAAGCTACCGAAATAAAAGATGAGTTACGGGAAACATTGGGAGAATCTGCTCCATCATCCGCCACAATAAGTAGATGGGTAAATGAATTTAAACGTGGTAGAACAAACTGTGTTGATGAAGCGCACTCTGGTGCACCCAAAATCGTGACTTCTAAGGAAATGATTATAAAAATCCATAATATTATTACGCAAGATCGACGACTCAAAGTCAGAGAGATAGCAGACATGGTAAACATTTCAACAGAACGCGTACACGACATTTTAACGAAAGAATTGGGCCTTTCCAAGCTTTCGGTAAGATGGGTACCGCGATTGGTTATGACTGATCAAAAGTTCACTCGTTTGCGCATTTCCAATGAGTGTTTGGACCTTTATAATCGGAATCCGGTTGATTTTTCTAGGCGATTTGTTACTTGCGATGAAACTTGGATACACTACAGTACACCCGAAACTAAACAACAGTCGAAACAATGGTTAGAACGTGGTTCTGCACCTCCATAGAAAGCGAAAACCACTTTATCGGCAAACAAGGTGATGGCATCAATTTTTTGGGATTCGAAGGTCATTTTGCTCATTGATTACCTTCAGAAAGATGCCATAATAAACGGACAATATTATGCAGAACTTCTACAAAAATTAAATGTTGAAATTCGTGCTAAACGGCCAGGAATAGCAAAGAAAGAGATTCTGTTTCACCAAGACAACGCTCCCTCGCATACCGGCACAGTTGAGATGTCCAAAATCCACGAGTTGCATTTCCAATTAGTACCACATGCGCCTTATTCGCCGGATCTAACCCCTTCCGACTTCTACCTTTTACCAAAATTGAAAACGGCCCTAGGTGGAAAGAAATTTTCGTCTAACGATGAGCTTATCATCTTCGTGAATGAGTATTTTGCAAACTTTCCGGAATCGCATTTTAGAGATGGCATAAGGGCATTGGAGCACCGTGGGAATAAATGTATTGCTCTTTTAGGAGAATATATTGAAAAATAAAAATTATTTTGTATTTAAAAAATTCGCTTTTCTTTTCCATTCTCACTACTTGTCAAACTACCCTCGTATATATTTTTACATCTAAAATAAATTATTGTATATTATATTTATCTAAATTTTAGACTCGTAATGCTCTCCTTTATTTTTAATCACTGCAGCACACAATCGAGGCATTCTTTCGATTAATTTTCGTAATGTCTCAGGTTTTATTTTACCCCATGCCTCTTGCAGGTTCTCCCACATATTAACAGCAGATGTGGGGGCCGATCTTCTCACCTCTCGGTCAAGTTCTTCCCACAGCAACTCGATGGGATTTAAATCGGGACTAGGGGAGGGCCACGCCATAACTTTTATGGTAATGAAACAAGGGTGACCAAATACTTATAAGCAATAGTGTATATTGCAAATAAACTTATATTTAACTTTTATCCCCTGCATCATACTCTCCTCCTCTATCTATACGCTGCCGTATAGGTGGCTACCATTGTTCGAAACAATGCTGTAGTTCACAGTTGGCAGCCTCTTCAACAACTTGTTTCTGCTTTTACATGTTCAACAGACTGAAAATGTCTTTCCTTTAATACACTTTTCGCTTTTCACAGCTAGAAGTCACATTGCTCGAGATTTGGCTAATACAGAGCATGATCAAGCATAGCAATGTGCTTGTCCTCTAAAAACTGTTTCACAGATAGGGCTTTGTGAGCTGGTGCGTGGTCCTGGCGCAGAATCCACGAGTCGTTCTTTCACAAATCCAATCTTTTCTTCCTTACTTTTTCCCTCAGCTTGATTAGGACTTCTTCGTAGTATTTCTGATTAAAGGTTTGACCTTTAAGCACCCAGTCATGATAATAACTTTGATATCGAAAAAAACGATCAGCATTGCCTTCAATTTCGACTTGATCATTCGTGCTTTTCTCTGTCTTGGCAATCCGGCGGCCTTCTAGTACATCAATTGTTGCTTCGTTTCCAGATCAAACTGAAAAATCCAAATTTCATCACGTGTTATGATATTTATGAGTGAGTCGTTCTATAATGTCAGAGCAAATGTTCATCCGATTATCTTTTTATTTCTGAGTGAAGTTTTTCGGCATCATTTTGCACAAACTTTTGTAATGTTCAATTCATCATGCAAAATGTGTCTTACTGATTCTTTGTTAATGTTTACCATATTGACAATCATCCGAATGCTCAGACGTCGGTCTTTTCGCACAATTTCATTAATTTTCTGAACGCTTCCATTTTGCAGTCGATCAGGACGTTCATCATGATAGCACCCTTGATAACGAAGGAAACGATCAGCATTACCAATTTCCGACCATCGGAAAACCGTGTGTGCCATTCAAAAACTCGCACATGACATAACATTCCAGCAAACACCTACTTTAACATTTACAAACATTCTATTGGCGATTCTTTTAATTTGGCAAGGAATTCGGGTTAATTGGCTGTTTGATTTTTATGTTAACCATTATCACGGCACTACTAAGTAACAGTGTTCTCTGCGATTAAATCTCGAAAGTAAACTAAAGCAGATAGAGAGACGAAATTATGGGTTGTTGCTTAGGGAGTAATCAAGGTCAATTACATTCCAATTACAGGCTCGCCCGATGCGACTTGGTGATGGAAGGATCGCAGTCTCGTTATATAATTGCCATACCTCGTAGAGTCTTAGTAGGTGTGAATTTTATAAAAAAATATATAGGAATATTTCATCTACATGTTCAGGGATACTTGCATGTAGACTAATTATAACTAATTTATTCGGTTATTTAAGAGCGTGAAGCATCTAAACAGATGTTAATTTATTCTCTCTTTTTGTTTGTTTAATTATATTTCTTGGATTGCTTTTTTGTTGTAATAGATAGCAGTAATTTTTCCGGTTCTTTGACAGCGTAAAGTATCTAAATAGATGTTAATTTATTCTTACTTTTTGTTTGATTAATTCCATTTCTTGGTTTGCTTTTTGGAGGTTTTGGTTCTTAACTTATCGTTACGAAATGATAAATAAAAACACTATTTCTTTACAACGGAAATAAGAATGTACCAATGAAGAACTTTTATCAAAAACAAAGAAGAATGGATAGTGAAGGCATTCTTCTTTGTTTTTGATAAAAGTTCTTCATTGCTACATTCTTCTTTCCGGGCTGTATTCATTTCGTTTCTTTTTACTTCCTTTGTCCGTTTAATTACTAAGTCATGGTTTACTTTTCTTGACGTTTGACTCTCTTTATTTCTTAACTTATTGATAGAAATAATAAATTAAAAATAGAAGAATGCATAACCTGGCACTGACAACGTCTGCGTTTCCGGACACATGGAGGGTGTCTAGGGTGTGTCGGGTCCTGAAGAACGGTTCTCCGTCTGAGGTGACTAACTATCGACTAATCTCAATTTTAAATAATTTTGCTAAGGTATTTGAGACAGTGATATACCTTCGTGTTTATCCTCTCGTTAAAAACTATATATCACCTTTCCAGCATGGTTTCATGGAGGGAAGGTCAACTACTACCAATCTGGCCTATTTTACACAACTCACTTCTAGTATCCTTGATGCCCGGGGCCAGGTTGATGTTATTTATACGGATTTTTCTAAGGCGTTTGATCGCATGGATCACGCAATTTTGATTAGGAAGCTGAGCTCTTTTGGATTTAGTGATTCACTCGTTTCTTTTTTTTTATTCATATTTGCATGGCCGACGCCAATATGTTTGTCATGCCGGTTACAGGTCGCGCCTGTTCTCGGCCACGTCAGGGGTACTGCAGGGCTCCAATTTGGGTCCTTTTCGTTAACGATTTACTTGAGACAGTGGATTGCAAAAGGTGCACTTTTGCGGATGACTTGAAAATTTTCGAAGGTGTAAATGATGTGGATGGCTGTAACCGTTTGCAGTTGGAGTTGGATAGGATTGCTGATTGGTGTGCGCTGAACAACTTGCAGATAAATGTGAATAAATGCAGAGTTGTAACATATACGAGGAGGGTTAACACAGTAATCTATAATTATGCACTTAATGGTCTTTCTCTTATTAGATGCACTGAAATAAAGGACTTGGGTGTTTACTTTGATTCCAAACTTACCTTTGTCAAGCACATCAATCACATAATAGCGGCGGATCTGAGGGTGCTGGGTTTCGTGATAAGGAATTCTCATTGTTTTCATATTTCTACGATTAAGCAGCTGTACGTGACGTATGTAGGTTCAAGGCTGGAGTATGCATCTTTAGTTTGGCATTCTTATTATGAGATTCACAAATTGTCACTTGAAAGAGTTCAGAGAAGGTTTTTAAGGTTTTTGTGTTTTAGGGTGGGGGGTGTGTGTCCTCCGCGAGGAGTAGAGAACTCTTTTCTTCTAAATAAGTTTGGAATGGAATCCTTGGAAGTCAGACGTCAACTAAACAGTATAAAGTTTGTATTTAACTTGGTTAGAGGAAATATAGATTGTCCTCATTTGCTGTCTCAGCTTAATTTTATGGTACCGCGAGTCGACTAGACATAGCCTTTGTTTTTATATCGAAACATTTAATACCAATATTGGTTTCAATTCCCCATTAGCAGTTGTATGTCGGGTCTTCAACGGTTTGTCGGACCATTGCGATATAAATTTTGATTCCTTGTTGCGGATACTGACTGTCGCTAGGGCGCGTTTGTCTTAATTTTCTTAATTTTCTTAATTATGGGCGTGTGTGTATGACTATATTTGTATTCATTTATATCTTTATTTTAGTTTTTCTTTTTTTTAATGCACTGTGAACATTAATTAGGTTACTATTGTTTGATTATCTGATGATTTGTATTTTTTTTTATATTTTTTTGTCCTGTTATTGGATTGAAACAATCTGTTGGACAATAAAGACTTATTATTATTATTATTATAACGAAGAATGTTGTGAAGAAACAGCAGTTTTAATTGTTATTTCCTGACAAAAAAATATGAAATAGGAAGACCTAAATGTCCAAAAAACTAAAAAGAGAAAATAAACAGATGTTTTTTAATCGATAACTTTAATTCGTTAGTCTAACGTCCTTTTTATATTTATTACCAAATAATACATAGCGTTGAATACACGAAAATTTTTATGAAGATGTAATAAATTAATGAGAGCACCTTTTTAAAATTATTTTAACTGCTACAATGTCGAAGTATCGTTCTTTTATTTTTAAGAATTTAGAAATGATGCATTAAATTCTTCGTCCGACCGAAACTTCTTTCCAAAAAGGAAAAGTTTGGGTCTGGATAATAAATGGGAGTTACTTGGTCTGGTACATAGACTTCCGCGTCACTTGTATATCTGCGACGTTTCGTACCCATTTATGTGGGACATCTTCAGGGCTCAACTACTGCACTGAAACTGAAACGTCGGCAGGTATACAAGTGACACGGTTCCAGCCCGGAAGCCAAGAAGTAGATA
Source organism: Dermolepida albohirtum (assembly GCA_031893035.1). Taxonomy (NCBI): domain Eukaryota; kingdom Metazoa; phylum Arthropoda; class Insecta; order Coleoptera; family Scarabaeidae; genus Dermolepida; species Dermolepida albohirtum. Next base: position 124,433 of record JAVIWB010000384.1, read on the forward strand.
GCAAGGGAGTTACTTGGATTTAGATCTGACAAATAGGATGCATTAGATGCTACAGGGAATGTTAAATGAACTATTTTTGTTTATTTATTTGTATTGACAAATACGAGGGAGCGTTTTTATATTCGCGGAATGGGGGACAAGGGGTGGAAATAAAAAAACCAAATTATTTTTCTTTTTCAATATATTCACCTGCAAGACGGATACATTTTTCGCATCTTTCAATTAATTTATTTATACCCTCATAAAAAAATGATTTCTCTTTATCTGCAAAATACGCCAAAACTGCCTCCTTGACTTCATCATCGGCAGTAAATTTTTTACCCCGCAGCTCTTTTTTCATTTTCGGAAACAGGTAATAATCACTCGAGGCCAGATTTGGGCTGTAGGGTGGGTGATTCACAATTTCGAAGCCCACCTTATGCAGGGCAGCTAACGCAACGCGGCTCTTGTGGACGGGCGCGTTGTCGTGCAAAAGCAGAACACCTTTTGTCAATTTTCCCCGTCTTTTCTCTTTAATGGCTTCTTTTAGTCGCTCTAATATTGAAGCGTAATATTCTCCGGTTATAGAAACACCTTTACCTTTATAATCAATCAACAATATTCCTTCCGAGTCCCAAAATACCGTTGCCATGAGTTTCCCTGCTGATTGTGACACTTTAAATTTCTCGGGAGGTGCTGTGCCCTTTTTATGCCACTGCATGGAGTCTTGTTTGGACTCAGGTTCATAATGATGAACCCAAGTTTCGTCTCCAGTAACAATTCCACTCAATACACCATCCTTGTCTTCATTACAGAGGTCCAGAAATGCACGCGAACACTCTACGCGCTGTTGTTTTTGCGGCGGCGTGAGCATTCTCGGCACCCATCTTGTGCTGACCTTAGACATGCCGAGATGATCGTGTAGGATTTTAAAAATTGTTGTATCGGATACTCCAACCATTTCTGCGAGTTGTTTCTTCTTTAGTCGAACATTTTCGAGTACAATTTGTTCAACTTTTTGGATAAGTGCTGGCGTGGTCACCTCAATGCTCCTGCCCGGCCTCAGGTCGTCTTCAAGGGATTCCCTTCCTTGTTTAAATAAACTATGCCACTTGTACACCATGGTTTTTCCTGGACAAGAGTCGCCGTAAACCTATGACATCTCATTCATTATGGTTGCGACTGATTTTCCTTGCCTGGTAAGGAACTTTATAACGGCACGATATTCGATTTTTTCCATATTTCACTTTTCACTCCTGATTATGTTACTTGGTTGACGATAGCTCAAAGCCTAACTGTCTAATAACAATGAAACTTCGTATTTATACTAATCATGAGTCGCTGCACAGGCCACGCCCCCAATGCGCCTACTCACCCCTCTACAACCCGCTCATTCCGCGAATATAGAAACGCTCCCTCGTACCTCCTTCGAACTCTTAGAAAGCGTAAGCTTTGTCTTCCTTGCCGATTGAAATTTGTTGATATTCTTTATCCTGAAAATCCTGAAAAATCATCGTTATTATTTTCTTTAGAATTTCTTGGAATGTCTGCCATTGCATCTGTCCTAATTTCGATTTATAATGATAACGATGAATCTACGTTTTATCTCTAGTGACAAGTTGGTTGACAATTGTATTTGGTTTGTTTTGATAATGGGCCAAAAATTGTTCGCACGTATCTATCCAAACTCGTACTTGGAATAGCGAAGGTATTAGTGGTTCACGTCTTTGTCCTCCAATATATTAACATATGATTTTGAATCACTGTTTCTATTCCAGATTTGATTATCGCAACATAGTTTGGAATACTTTTGCTGATGGATTTTGTTCACAAACCGAGCTCTTATTCTGCAATTTTTTTTCTCCTTTCACTGTTTCTGATGGTGCTTTTAATTTTTTGTCTCCTGCGTTGTTGGGGTATAGTTCCACTTCATCTGTTTGTTAAAACTTAATCCCAGACAAGTACTCGTTTATTCTCCTTAAGTTAATAGATCATAGCAAACCAGTTGTTGGTACCTTTTACTGTGTGAAGTCACACTTTTCTAAATATTTACTTAAATAGCTTTCAAGACACACTATCAAATTTAGAGATTTTGATCATTCCTTAAGCAAGAGGTTTAAATTAAAAGTTTTTAATCCAAACTGTAAGTAAATTTCTAAGTTAAATTGATGAAAAGTCTACCAAATTTACCAAATAAAATCTGAATTTTAAAAGGAATCATTCATTTATTCGGCAAATCGCCGTGGCAGCAAGTGTCTGTCTATACATGCTCTGGGAACTTTGTTCTCGATCAGCGAGATAGACGCGTTCCCTCTTTGTCGTTCAACACATGCTTGTGTCGGATGAGAGAGGCAATGTTCATTCATCAAATAAAATTATAGGAATGCTAAAATAATCAAAGAATAATAAGCATGGCACTAAATTCGAAACTAGCTGCATCAAGAAAATAATTAACATAATATTCTTCTTTTTCAGTTAAAACATGGCGGATGATTTGGAAAAATACCCCGATAGAATTGCAGAAACTTTCCTAGACAAAACTGTTTTTATAACAGGAGGTAGTGGCTTCGTTGGTAAAGTTCTTATAGAAAAAATTCTTAGATGTCTGGATGTGAGGAGAATCTATATATTGTTAAGGGAAAAGAAGGGTAAAGATCCCAACCAAAGGCTTAAAGAAATTTTTCAAAATCCGGTAAGTGTTGTACAGTATTTATGTGTTTCGATGGTGGAAAATATATCATCTATCATTACTGATGCATCTTCATGTTCGATATACATGGGAAATATTGGTTTTTATTTTCTGTTAGCGCTGTTTGATAAAGATGATAACAAATTTGGTTCGAATAGATATACATATATATATAGAGTGTCGCAAAGGAAACGAACTTTTTTAAAATAAAAATAAACGCTTACTATTTTGGTAAAATTCATTTATTTTATTTAAACTAGTGGCCTTTGGCTTCAATACAACGTTTTGCACGGTCAATTAATATGTCGAATGAGTTTTTAAGTTCATCTTTAAAGATATGTATTAACATGTAACAAACGCTAGTTACCATTTTCACGATATTGAGGGCGCACATGACGAATACGCGCCAAAAGACGTTTCATAACATAAATATTGGGTTGGCAACTAAGCACTTTCGGTTTTGTAGTATAAAATAAAACACTTTTTTTTAAACAAAGAATAGTTTTTAATCAATTATATATTTTTCATTTTGCTCAATGACCTTTTGCCATCTTTCTTTCAGCTGCATGATTCCGCGCTCATAAAATTTCTGGTCCTTATCAGCAAAAAACTGAACCAGGTGCGAGTGAAGGTCATCGTCATTTGTTAAAGTTTTACCATTCAAAGAATTCTGCAAACTTCGAAATAAATGGTAATCAGATGGTGCTAGATCAGGGCTGTTTGGGGGATGTGGCATCACTTCCCAGCCAAGCTGCAATAGTTTCCCACGAGTTGCCAAAGATGTGTGAAGCCTTGCATTATCTTGGTGGAAAGCTACACCTTTCCGATTTGACAATTCTGGTCGTTTTTCTTTGATTGCTTCATCCAGTTTTATTAATTGTTGACAATAAACATCAGAATTGATCGTTTGGTTCCTTGGAAGCAGCTCAAAAAACACAACACCTTCGTAATCCCACCAAACTGACAGCATGATCTTTTTTGGATGCAATTCAGCTTTCGATGTGGTTTGAACTGGTTTATCGTGTTTGCTCCATGATCGTTTTCGAAGTATGTTACTGTACAGGACCCATTTTTCATCACAAGTGATGATTCTTTTTAAGAAAGGGTCGGTTTCATTTCGTCTAAGGTGTATATCGCAAAAGTTGATTCTTTGTGTTAAATGAATTTCTTTCAATTCGTGAGGTACCCAAATATCAAGCTTCTTAACTAGCCCAAGACATTTTAAATGTTTTTCAATTATTGTGTGCGATACATGTAGCCTCTCCGCAACCTCTCGAACAGTTATATGACGATCCCCTTCAATTATAACTTTGATTTAGTCATCATCAACTTCAGTAGGCCGACCAGAACGTTGCTCATCTTTGAGGGAAAAATCTCCAGAACGGAATTTTTTATACCAATTCTGACACGTGCGCTCTGTTAAGCAATTAGCACCATAAACTTCACATATCTTTTTGTGAGCCGCAGCAGCTTTCTTTCCGTTACGGAAATAAAATAGTAAAATATGTCGGAAATGTTCGTTTCTGCACTCCATTTAAAATTAACCCACAACTAATAGTTTTAATAAAAATCACGCACTACTTGCTTCTGAAGTTACATCAATGTGACTAGTATCACACGACAAACGGTAAAGTACAGCACTAACATACGTTCTACAAAAAATAAAGCAACGTTCTCTATCAGTAAAAACCGAAAGTACTTAGTTGCCAACCCAATATAATGTACAGCATTGACTGTTTGAATAGTTGGTACAAACTCTTTGTGCATTATGCCCTTCGAATCATAAAAACAAATCAACAGTGTCTTTACTTTTGACTTCTCCAAACGGCATCTTTTCGGTCTTCCTTCGTTTGGATGCTTCCATTCAGAGCTTTCAAGCTTGATCTCAGGATGATATTGAGACATCATGTCTCATCGCCAATTACAATAAAATACCTGAAGTTTTCGTCCTTTTTTGAGTCTTTAATCAAGTTTGTACAATGTCGAATTCAGTTAACTTGTGTGGTACAAACCTTACACAAATCTCTCTCAAACCCAAATGTGTGCCAAAATGCAATGAATTGAATCTTTGGAAATATTTAATTCCATTTCCACGTGTCGCGTTGAGGATTTCGGCTTATTTCTTATAAATTGACGCACAAGTTCGATGTTACTTTCCGTAACCACAGATTTTTTTTTGCAACTCTTGACAATCTCCATTTCGGAACGTATTTTTCCCAAAAGTTTCGAAATTCTTTATTGTCTAGAATATTTTGTAGAATGTTGCACACACTTAACATAAAAATAAAGTCATTCACAAAAATACTGTACGGTGAAATATTGATATTGCAAACAATACATTTAATAATAGTGCCAGTGTATTCTAATGACGAAAATCGGTTAAAAAACCTATTAACACTCGTCGAACGTAACAAAGAACGCCGTCGATTTGCCATCGCCAATCTAATCCGGCATTCATACACGTACCATACGCATATGAATCTCGACTTTGGGTATATCCGACCGCTTTCGAAATATATCATCGTAGCCAATGAGTGCGCACTCGTTTCTGCAGGTTTAATGATGACACACAATAATTATCCCTAAACCCGAGAAACAAGAATCACTTAAAACAACTTCTCAGCAATAAATCTACTGTTATAAAAGAAGTATTCAAACACTAGATCATTGATCGTTGATTGTAAATGATGGAAGTTATAAAGTGTTGTTGGTTATTAGTTTTTTGTATTTAGAAATTAGTTCTATTACTTAACATAAAATTGTATCATTTTACCAATGATTCATTAATCGAATATTATTAAAACATAATTATATAGAAACGTAGTAAGTAAACAATTTTTTCTCTGTAAAATTGTAAAATATGATAAACAATATTTATCTAACACGTATGTCATCTAATGTTTTATTATTGTTACATACAAACTTTTTCATTCGTTAATTAAAATTTCATCGAATTAAACACAACAAATATTTTTCCAACTACCTGACGTCATGTAAAGACAATTACAATTTCTAAATTTAACGTCAATCGTAAATTCTGCTAATAGCTTCTTTTATGTTTGTAATTATATGTTATATACAATAATTATAAACATCTGTGCGGAGTATTATAGTACTTCGTATGATAGTAATTTTATATTTAACTAATAATAGGTAGATGGGGCTAAAAATATATATGCAATTAAGAATTATGCACGTACCCATTAATACGTGGTACCAGGTGTACCGGAAAGTGATTTTCTCGTAAAAAGATTACATAATTTTCAAGGAAATAGAAAAATTTATTTATTCAAAGTATCGGCCATGTGCCACTTTCCCCATGTTTGAGGCAATTTATGGATGCCCTCCCAAAAAAAACTGTTTGTCCCCTGGATAAAACCATTCATCGAGACATTTTCTAACTTCTTCGAAATTGGCAAAGGGCTGCTCTGCAAGCGTGTGTCCCATTGATGCGAAAAGGTGATAGTCGGACGGGGAAAAGTCTGGAGAGTACGACGGGTGCAATATTATGTCCCATCCAAATACTTTCAATGCTTCCTTGGCCGGTTTTGCTGTATGAGACGGGGCGTTATCGTGCTATAAAATCACTTTACCGTGTCTTCGGGCCCGTTCTGGACGTTTTTCTATCAATGCATGGTTCGAATTGACAATTTGTTGTCAGTAGTGATCAGTATTAACTTTTTCACCAGGTTACAACAGTTCGTAATACACCACGCCACTCTGGTCCCACCAAAGAGCATTGTTTTGCAACCAAAACTATTTAGCCTTGGAGTCGATGATGATTTTTTGCGCTTAGAGATTTCGAAATAGTTCTGCTTTTATCACCCGTCACTATTCGATGTAGAAATGACTTCCGAACATACCTTTGAAGCAGCATTTCATAGACGATTTTTCGGTTTCCCATTTGCCTGTCATTCAATTGATGTGGCACCCATTTTTCCATCTTTTGGATTTTTCCAATTACTCGTAATCGGTTGCTAATCGTTTCTTGGGCCACATTCAAAGCTTCTGCCAATTGTTTTTGAGTTTGGGTTAGGTCTTCATCCAATAATCCCTACAGTTCCGCATATTCAAACTTTTTCGGTCTGCCAGAACGTTCTTTGTTTTGCACATCTTTTTTTAGTAGAAGCTTGCTCGCCGTAAGTTTCTACCAGCAAACGACGACTTTCAGCGGCTTTTTTCTTTTGATTACCTAAGAAAAGTAATACGTGCCGCAAATGCACTTTTTCGGGTACGAAACTCGACACTTTCAAAGAGGTACAAAACTATGACTTTTCTTACTTTCGCAAAATATAACATATATGACTTTGAAGCTTGATGTCAGTAGAATAAAATGGCATATGTGTCAAATCATAACATTGCATACTCAAAAGCCTAGCGACAAATCAGATAATCCATCGGACGAATTTGTCTACGACCCTTTTTACTTCAGGTAACAAATTTTTGATATCGGATGAATTTGCATGCGCCCAGTATAACATGTATGGCTTTGAAGCTTGGTGTCAACAGATTAAAATGACATATGTGTCAAATCATATCATACTTAAGCCTAGCGACAGCTGTTAAAAAACCGGTAATGACTTTCTGGTACACCTGGTAATTGAACATCTGAGAATAATTCCAATGTTAATAAGATCGAGTTTAAGTAGCATTTTGAACGTTCAACTTTCATCAAGTAAGCTGGGGTCTTATTAATAAATACTTCTTTTCGACTTTTTTTTAGTTAGATTGAGTTAGGGCTCGGTCCTTTTACACTTAATCGTTGCATTGATCCATCCTGATGTTTGATTCCATTAATGTTATTCGCTGTCTTCACTTCCGATTTTCATTCGTGGTCGTTTATATTTGGAGTGTTGTGTTGTGTATTCTGTTACCGGTATAAGTGTCGGGTTTGTGTGTTTTTCCATCTGTTTGTAAAAGTTCCTGTGGCTTATCTTATTGTTTACGATACTACAAAGAACGAAGAAAGCAATACCTCCCTCCATCGTTCAAACATGCAATTGTCCGAAAGAGTGGAGTCCATGTTCGTCCCGTCAAATGTACTGCACTGCTGTTACGGTGTGTATATATGTACATGTTGTTTGATAAAGAGCGAGTCATATGCGATATAAAATTCACTCGTTCGATTGTGAGTACAGCCATTGTGCTTGTTCCACTACATCAGCACGATGATATGGAAACGTACGAAGCAAAAATTATTTTTCTGGGTAATTTTAAAACATAATGAACGATATTTAACACGTCATGTTTGGAGTTTTTGCAGCACTTAAATGCCATAACGTGTTTTCTAGTCGTTAGTAAGATCCGTAATTAAGAGTTCATCGAAATATACAGTACAAATTTTTTCGAGCAACCTGGCGGCAGACAGATACAATTACGGTTATTTTTTTTAATTTAACTTGAATATAATATTAAATGTATATAATTAATATAATTACATTTATGTTTGCATATTATATAATATTATATTAATTAAATGTCATAATATATATAATACAATTAACTATTTGTAAATTCTGTGTGAAGTATTATTGTACTACGAAAAATTGCGTGATGCAAACCAAGATGCACATTTTATAGTGTATTTTTCCAAAATACTTTGAAAATAGGAAATTAAACAGAATTTACAAATAGTTAATTGTGGAAAGGGGTTATATATCAACCTTATTGATCAAATTTAACTTGAATATAATATTAAATGTATATAATTAATATAATTACATTTATGTTTGTAATTAAATGTCATATAGTTATACACGTCTGTGTGAAGTATTATTGTACTTTGCGTGATAGACATTTTATAGATTCCAAATACTAATAGGAAATTAAACTAAAAATAGATATGCAATTAGAAATTATGCAAGTACCTATTGTTAGTTCAAACCCTGCGCTTGCCCTACTACATCAGCAGCAGTCGCTTCGAGCACTAAATATCAGGTTGTTACATATGAAATGTCCAATTTTGTAAGGAATAAAAAAAGTCTAAATTTAAAAAATATAAATATTTATTCTGCAAAATAGTCTCTATTTACATCAATAGTTTGTTGCCAACGGCCTGAAAGCTGAAAAATTCCCTTTGAAAAGAAATCTAGCTTTTGACGGCACACATATTGCTCAAACACTGCTATTACAGACTCCCGGTCAGGGAAGTCCCTATTTTTTAAATGATTGTCTAAACTGTGGAAAAAATGAAAATCAGTTGGCGAAAGGTCAGGTGAATAAGGTGGGTGAGGGGGAATTTCGTAACCAAATTCCGCAAGTTTTTGGATTGTCTGTCGTGCAACATGAGATCTTGCATTATCATGAAGAAGTATGGGTCCATGTCTATTGACTAGTGAGGGCTGCGAGCGGCTCAATTTTCCATGCATAGTTTCCAGTTCGGCACAATAGGACGCTGCCGTGATGGTTTCACCAGGTTGCAAAAATGAATAGTGAATAATACCCTTACTGGTCCACCATACAGTCACCATAATCTTTCGCGGGTGAAGTGATGCTCGTGCATGCTGTCTTGGTGCTTCACATCGATCTAACCATTGTCCTGACCGTCTCCGATTATCATAAAGTATCCACTTTTCGTCACACGTTACCACTCGATGAAGACACAGTTCAACTTTCTGTCGATTAGCCAAAGAGGTAGTCACCTCTAATCGACGGAGCTTATTGGCTTCCGTTAATTGGTGCGGCACCCATCGATCGCGTTTCTTCACTTTGCCAATCGAAGAAAGGTGACGACTAATGGTGGCAATGGACACTTGAAATGTTTCTGCAAGGCTACGCACTGTTGTCGACGGATTACTTTCAACTTCTACACGCAGCTCGTCGTCACTAACGGTGCTACGCGCATATCCGCGAGGCTCATTTTCCAAATCAAAATTTCCCTCGCTGAATTTTTTAAACCATCGCCGTAATGTGCGTTCATTACACGTGGTTTCACCGAACGTGTGATTAATTTCTCGCGTTGCTGCAGCTGCATTTAATCCCTTTTTAAATTGAAAGAGGTAAATTGCCCGAATATCTCTTGCCGGCAGCATTTCCATAGGCGAGACAAGGACAGGTGTATTAATCTTTCCAAGAAATGGAACAGGTACACACTTCTAAATAAATACCCTTTTCTACAAATACAATAATAATTTTCACCAAAAACATACACGTCTTGACACAGGTGCGATTCAGTTCAGACTGAAGGAAAAAACGGACATTACATTTGTAACAACCTGATAATAAACTATCGTCATCAGTATACTTTGGATTGGGTAGATGTGTAGTAGACTTTGATGAGAATGAATTACAACACTGAAAAACACAAATTTCGTTGACTTAGATATGACACTTGTTTTTGACTAACTTTTGGCATCTGAATCCAAAAATAACTTCGGCTTTTGTCTATTACGTCGACTTTTAAGCTACGGGATACCCCCTCTTTGCCTCAAAAGTAATACAAACGTGCATACAAAGGAAAATAAAGGGGAAAAAACTACCAAATATACTGTTCACAGAGAATAATTTTATTCATACAAGGCTATATACCAGGTTGTTCAATAAGCTTTGACGGTCTATAAGAAAATCGTTTTTCATACATGAATTGTTTGAGATGTGAGAACAGCCAGATGTCAGAGGGAGTTAAATCTGACGAATGGGGTGGATATTGCAACAATTCGTACTTTAATTCATTGATTTTTGCGATGGTTTTTTGAGCTGTGTGAAAGGGTGTGTTCTTTTGGAGATGATTTTTTCTTCTGCAAACTAGGTCTCTTCCCACGAATTTTTACATTTAGCTGATCCAAAACATTACAATAATAATCTGAGTTAATTATTTTAGAAAAAAGTTTTGAGGTAATCCACGAAAAAAATGTTGTTTGCATCCCAAAAAACTGATGTTAACACATGGATCAATAAGTCCCGAGACTAATCCATAGATGGCGCTCGTAGTAAACCAGTAACCACGTCTTTCTAGAGTACTAACCTTTGCTTGAAACGTGTCAAAATTTTAAGTCGATCGGACCAGAAACAGCTGAGTTATCGAGGTTGGAGTAAAGTCGTTTTGTAGTTTGTTTAAACAATGGAAAAAACCGAGTTTCGTGTTCTGATAAAACATTGTTTTTTAATGGGTAAAAACACCACGCAAGCAAAACAATGGATTGAAAAATGTTACCCGGACTCTTGTCCATCAAAAGTAACGATTTGTCGGTGGTTTGCCGAGTTTAAACGTGGTCGTACCGACACAAATGACGCGGAACGCTCGGGTAGACCTGTGGAAGCCGTTACACCGGAAAATGTAAGTGAAGTGACAAAAATTATAATGAAAGATCGTAAAGTAAAGCTCCGTGAGATTGCTGAGATGACACAGATATCATATGGAAGTGTATTTACTATCCTTCATGAAAAATTGAGCATGAAAAAGGTTTTTTCCAAGTGGGTGCCGCGATTGCTTTCGATGGAACAAAAACAGCAACGAGTCGATGATTCAGAAAGCTGTTTATCGCTATTTACTCGCAACAAAAAAGATTTCTTGCGTCGTTACGTGACCATGGACGAAACATGGATACATCACTACACTCCAGAGTCGAAGCGGCAGTCAACTGAGTGGCGCACAGCTGGCGAAAGCCGTCCGAAACGTCCGAAAACGCAGCAGCCAGCTGGCAAAGTCCTGGCGTCAGTTTTTTGGGATACACATGGCGAGATTTTCATTGACTACCTCGAAAAAGATAAACCGATCAACAGTGATTATTATATTGACTTACTGGTGCGTTTGAAGGAGGAAATCGCAAAAAAAACGACCGCACATGCAGAGAAAAAAAATCCTTTTTCACCAAGACAATGCACCCTGCCACAAGTCGATGAAAACAATGGCAAAATTGAACGAATTGGGTTTTGATCTGCTTCCCCACCCCCCATATTCGCCAGATTTAGCCCCCAGTGACTACTGCTGATCTTAAAAAAATGCTCCAGGGAAAAAGATTTGGCTCAAATGAGGAGGTCATCGCTGAAACTGAAGCTTATTTTGAAGCGAAAGATAAATTTTTTTATAAACATGTTATTGAAAAATTGGAAAAGCGTTGGAACCATTGTATCACCCTGAAAGGTGATTATGTTGATGAATAAAAAAAAATTTTGCAAAAAAAATGTTGTTTTCATTGTTAGTCTCGGGACTTATTGATCCATGTGTTAACACCTACTGGGCCTATTTCTAGACACTGAATCGCTTCGGAACCGAGGTACCAGTTTCATACCACTCCTTAGCCTCTTGTTTTGATTGAAGATCATGGTGGTAGACTCATGTCTCATCCATAGTAATGAAACAACGTACAAAATCAGTTGTTTGAAAAATTTGGTACAATAAGTAAACGTTCCATCCGTATAAATGTTGTCACAGTTGCACAGGAACGATAAATTTTTGCACAAGAAAATACTACTAAATTGTTTATACTATCGTTTATGACTATAAAGTTCTCTCCTTGCGTTGTTTTCCAGTTGGTATAATCCAGGGCTGCATGAACCTCCATCGCATATTGAAGTAAAGGTGGATATTTTTTTCTGCGGGCGTTGTACACATTTCGTTTAATACATTTTAAGTCTGACGCATATATGTTTAACTCACTCATATTCCGAAGTACTTGTCGACAAAGTTTTGAGGGTCTTTGCGAAATATCTTCTGCCGCTTTCCTTTTGCAAGCACTATTAACAATTTTCTTATCAATTCCACTTTCTTTTGACGGATGGTTATGTTCAGAATTTTGCCTTACTATAATTCTACCATTTCCTTCGCCAACGGTAAAAATATTGGCCCTACATGAAGTACTCTTGGAGGTACACCGCCATTTCCTTTCACCACACTTCAGCAAATCTGATTTACATAAAGTATACGTTAAAAAAATCAAAAGAACTTGGCCACACACACTAAGGATTTCTCGTAATTGATATTTACACTTTGTGAACTAAATAACTCTTTGAAGTCACACGATGAACGGAATACTGTCCGTATATATTTATATAAATGGCGGGGAGTTTCTTTAAACTTTTGAAATTAACAATTGCGTAAATAAAACCCTAAATTTCTAGATACAATTAAGTAATGGAGACCCTGTTCGTGTGGATATTAATTATTAATTCCTATTCTACTTAATTGCATAAATGCTTTTAATTTTAATACATTTACATACCACTAATGTTATCTGACTAATTTTCGAGGATTAAACAATGACCATTCGCCCAAATTACAATCGCCCACTAATATTCATCGCCAATATAACAATATAAAACACAAACATTAAAACAAATTAGAACAGAGATACGGCTCACTAGCCCCATATTTTTGTAAAGACGGGTTTCAGTAAGACTCAAATGGTATAATGTTAAATGGGAAGTAGTGTGCTAGTGTTTTACGAGGATAGTTTGACAAGTAGTGAGAATGACACATAGGTGGCGCTCTAATTGATAAAACAAATGCACTGTAATTTAGGTTGACTATTTATATGTTTACATTCCGATATTTAGATAAATCGGTTGATTAGTTTATTTTTGAGAGCTGATTGAAAAAGAAGCAACACGTCGTTTTGTTAAATTGGAAAAAGGAGAGTATCGTGCGGTGATTAAATACTTCGTAATGAAGGGTATGAAAACTACCGAAATAAAAGATGAGTTACGGGAAATATTAGGTGAATCTGCTCCATCATCCGCCACAATAAGTAGATGGGTAAATGAATTTACACGTGGTATAACAAGCTGTGTTGATGAAGCGCGCTCTGGAGCACCCAAAATCGTGACTTCTAAGGAAATGATTATAAAAATCCGTGATATTATTACGCAAGATAGACGACTCAAACTGAGAAGGATAGCAGACATGGTTGGCTTTTCCAAGCTTTCGGCAAGATGAGTGCCGCGATTGCTTACGACTGATCAAAAGTTCACTCGTTTGCGCATTTCCAATGAGTGTTTGGACCTTTATAAACGGAATCCGGTTGATTTTTGTAGGCGATTTGTCACTTGCGATGAAACTTGGATACACTACAGTACACCCAAAACTAAACAACAGTCGAAACAATGGTGGAACGTGGTTCTGCACCTCCAAAGGAAGCGAAAACCACTTTATCGGCAAACAAGGTGATGTCATCGATTTTTTGGGATACAAAAGGCATTTTGCTCATTGATTACCTTCAGAAAGGTGCCACAACAAACAGACAACATTATGCAGAACTTCTACAAAAATTAAATGTTGAGATTCGTGCTAAATGGCTAAGAATGGCAAAGGAAAAGATTCTGTTTCACCAAGACAACGCTCCCTCGCATACCGGCACAGTTGCGATGTCCAAAATCCACGAGTTGCATTTCCAATTAGTACCGCATGCGCCTTATTCGCCGGATCTAGCCCCTTCCGACTTCCACCTTTTTCCAAAATTGAAAACGGCACTAGGTGGAAAGAAATTTTCTTCTAACGGCGAGCTTATCATCTTCGTAAATGAGCAGTTTGCAAGCCTTCCGAAATCGCATTTCAGAGATGGCATAAGGGCATTGGAGCACCGTTGGAATAAATGTATTGTTCTTTTAGGAGAATATATTGAAAAATAAAAATTATTTTGTGTTTAAAAAATTCGTTTTTCTTTTCCATTCTCACTACTTGTTAAACTACCCTCGTATGTCTATACGGGGATAAAAGATGGCACAGTACACAGTGTATTTACCTTCCCTTTTTTCTTGAAGTAACATTGGCATTATTACATTTCATTTAGTTTTGTTGAAATTATAAACTTTAATTTCTGTATACATTGAAATATTACCATTTGTATTTTATATTAAATAAAAATTTCTTAAAAATAATATACATCGTTCTAGTTTCTTACTGCTGTACGCTTAATTTTGCCAGTAATTGTATTTCGGAGGTCATTTGACCTAACGACAGTGTCGGTTGGAATTCGGTTAATATGCAAAACGTGCGTTTTGATTCCATTCAATAATTTAGGGCAAACCATTGTTCTCAAGAAAACAATGATTTGCCGGAGTATTGAATTCAATGAAAACGCAAATGAATCCGGTTAATACGCAAAAATGTATTTCTACATTTTTGCATATTAACCGAATCCAACCGACACTGTCATTACGTCAAATGGCCTTTGAAATACACATCAGCCACGCGACTATTCTTGTCATATTAAAAAAATTAATATTGTTCATATAAAAAGCAGAATTTTTAAAGTATATTTTATTATTAAAAAAACAACATTTTGTATGCATCGAGGTGGTAAAATTATTTTATTGTCTGCGTCAGGCAGTATTTCTATTTCTTCTGATTTGGTAAAGACGAAGTTTTATTTTTGTACGTTTTCATTGAACCAGTTCCTTCAAAGGCTTTTACAGTACGCTGAATTGCAAAGGGTGTTTCAAATTGCGCGTTTTTTTAAGAATAAATAAAATATAGATAGCGCACTGAATTTGCCTGGGTATGTGGGCAAAGTGTGATGTATCACATTTATATGAGGTTTTCCAATAGGGATGATATGATTTTGAAGTGACATTTCGGCCATTTGTAATATGTCATGATCTGTCATTTGTTTTTCATTGTATTCAGTAGTGTTTACAATTTCATCATGGAGAGATATACGCAAGAACAACGTTTACGAATTATTCAGTTTTATTATCAAAATAATCGTTCTCCAATAGCAACTTTTCGTGCGCTTTTGTCATTTTATTTTATGGTCGTAATAATCGTCCAAGTGTGCTCGCTATTCGTCGAATTGTTAAAAATTTTGAGGTTACATTTTCTTTACATAATTTTCTAGTGCCAATAAGACAAAAAACCGCTCGAAGTAATGCAAATATTGCTGCCGTTCAGGCAAGTATTACTGAAGACCGTAATTTGTCGATTCCAAGACGTTCTCAACAATTGCGACTGTCTCAAACCACAACCTGGCGGATTTTGAGAAAAGATTTCGGTTTGCATCCCTATAAAATTGTTCTTACTCAAGAACTGAAGCCATTGGACCACCGTAAATGTCGTAAATTTGTTGATTTTGCCTTAGAACAACTTGAAAACGATAACGATTTTTTTAAGAAAATCATCTCTGATGAGGCTCACTTTCATCTGGATGGTGTGGTAAATAAACAAAACTGTCGATTCTGGTGCGAAGAAAATCCACAAATTATTTATGAAAAACTATTACATTCACCTAAATTGACAGTTTGGTGTGGTTTTTGGTATGGTGGAATCATCGGTCTGTACTCCTTTCAAAATGAAGCTGGTAACACCGTTACTGCCAATGGAGCGCGGTATAGATTGATGATAACCAGCTTTTTATGGCCGACATTGGAAGAAGTCGATCTTGACAACATTTGGTTCCAACAAGACGGGGCTACGTGCGACACAGCAAATGCAACAATAAAATTATTGCGAGAAAAGTTTGGAGATTCGATTATTTCAAGAAATTGTGATATTGAATGGCCTCCAAGAAGTTCTGATTTAACACCATTAGACTATTTCTTGTGGGATTATTTGAAGTCATTGGTCTATCGAAATAAACCAGACTCTCTTCAAGCTTTACAAGTCAATATTGAACGTGCCATTCGTGACATACGACTAGATTTAGTGGAAAAAGTGCTCGAAAATTGGGTTCATCGATTTCGTTCCTGCAGAAGAAGTCGTGGAGGCTATTTGAATGACGTT
The DNA here is from genome assembly GCA_031893035.1 of Dermolepida albohirtum. Lineage (NCBI taxonomy): Eukaryota > Metazoa > Arthropoda > Insecta > Coleoptera > Scarabaeidae > Dermolepida > Dermolepida albohirtum. The sequence goes on from JAVIWB010000384.1 coordinate 140,755, forward strand.
TTATTTAGAACTTAATTGCATCGATTGTACTTCACATTAAATAAAAAACTTTTGAATTTTCTTAACAATAAGTGTGTTTTTTTTTAGAAATCATATCACTCTTATTGGAAAACCTGTTAAAAATGGCTTCGTACACGGTAAAACAATGCGTTCGAATTGTTGAATTATTTTATGAAAATTAGCGTTCTGTTTTTTAGAAAATTACATGAGCTTTATGGTTTACATAATCGTCCATCTGAAAGCACTATTTGTCGAATTAATAAAAAATTTCAAGAGACCGGTTCCGTGGAAGATCAAAGAAGTGAAAAATACAGTCGTAGTGGTCGTTCACAAGAAAATATTCGTTTGGTTCGTGAAAGTGTTGCTGAAGATCCTGAAATATCCATTAGACGACATTCACAATAACTTGGACTTAGTGCATCAACAACATGTCGTATTTTACACAAGGATTTAGCTCTGATGGCATATAAGGTTCAAATAACATAGGAACTGAAGCCATTTGATCATCTAAAACGTCGTTCATTTATCAATTTCATCAATGAACAACCAGCTGTTTTTCTCAAGAGATAATGTTTTCCGATGAGGCACATTTTGAACTTGGCGGCTATGTTATTAAACAAAATTGCCGTATCTGGGGTGAGGAAAATCCACGAATTATTCATGAGAAACCTATGCATCCTAAACGAGTTACTGCTTGGTGTGCATTATGATCACGTGGTGTAATTGGACCTTACTTCTTTGAAAATGCTGCTGGTGAAGATGTAACTGTCAATGGTGATCGATATTGTCGGATGATAACCGAATTTTTGTGGTCCGAATTAACGAATAATGATCTAGAGGCTATGTGGTTTCAACAGCATGGCGCTACACCTCACTTTGCACACGAATCAATTGATTTATTGAGAGAAAAGTTTCCTGAACGTGTAATCTCAAAAAACGGTGATGTTAATTGGCCACCAAGATCATGTGATTTGACACCGTTAGACTATTTTCTTTGGGGTTTTGTGAAAAGTCAGGTTTATAAAAACAATCCACAATCAGTTCCTGCTTTGAAAGATGAATTTATTCGTGTCATTGGTGAGATAGAGCCTCAATTATATCAAAATGTCATTGAAAATTTTAACAAAAGAGTTGACGTCTGTGGAGCTGCAAGAGGAGGCCATTTGGCAGTTATTATTTTTCGCATATAAATGTCATAACTGATACTTCAATTACCAATAAAAAGTTTTTGAAAGTGAATACAAATTACGTGTTTTATTTATTCTTTAAAATAAACGCGAAATTTGAAACACCCTTTATATGGCGGATGAGCCAACTCAAAGAAGTTGTATTCGCCGTGAATGGGTTGGACTTTGACTATCTTGTGAATTGGTGGAGAACCCATGACGTGTCCTTCCACAATTCGGGTCGTTTTTTCCTTATTCTTTCACGGAGTTGAGCAAGAACGTGAAGGTAGTAATGTTGATTAATAGTTTGACTTTCAGGAACCCAGTGAAGGTACACCATCCCATGAATAACGAAAAAAGCAATCATCATTGCTTTGAATTTAGATTTGCTCTTTCGAGCTTTCTTGGCTCTAGGTGAAGATAAGCTTTTCTAGTGCATGGATTTGCGCTTTGTTTCAGGACCATAAGTAAAAAACACGATTCGTCACATGTTATTATCCTTTCCAATAAGTTCCGGTCATTTTCAATGGTATTCAAAGTGTCAGTACAAACATTTTTGCGAGTTTCTTGTTGTTCAAACGTGAGAATTTTAGGCATCATTTTAGTACAAACTTTTTGCTTGTTAAAATTGTTATGTAAAATTTGCCGTACGGATTCTTTATCAATTTCTACACCTTCATCAATCACACGAATACTTAACCGACGGTCAGATCGAACCAGATTACCAATTTTTTCGATATTGTCATCCGCCTTTGACGTGGAAGGGTGACCTGGGCGTGAATCTTCTTCAACGTCTCCTCGGCCATCTTGAAAACGCTTAAACCACTCAAAAACACGTCCAGGCGTTAAACATTTATTGCCATACACTTCTTTCAATAAATTCTAAGTTTCAGTAGCGCTTTTTCCAAGTTTCATGTGAAATTTCATAACAATTCATTGCATTATTGTTACGCTTAACATTTTTCCGGCGAAACAAAAAAACAACTCTAATGCGAGCGAAGGATACGGCTATACTGATTTGTTTACAGAGACAAGAGGCACTGCATTCGAAAGAGAAGGCTTCACGATAAATAGCTGTCAGTCGTTGGCGTCTGGCGCATACGCACTTCTTCTGTACCAGCGTTAGTCTCGTTATTTAATAACCCCACCTCGAATACATTTTCTAAGATCTTTGGGGAAAAGAGAGGGTATCTTGTAGCTTGAAAGGTTGACGCGATAGGTAAAAACTGGGGTCATTTTTTAAATCAACAAAATATGTTTTTTCCAATGTTAACCGTTTCCCTGTCGGCGTTCGCCTTCAGAATTGAAAAAATTTTAACTTATTTAATCCTTCGAACTTACCATGTTATGCAAATATGTACTAACAGTTAATTCTCTTTTACAGCTCTATGATACAGTTCGGAAACTTAAAGGCGATGAAATCTTCGAAAAATGTGTTCCAATACCTGGCGACGTTAGCCTTTTGGAAATCGGTATTTCCGAGAAAGACAGAGAAACGCTTATAAACGAAGTAGAAATCGTTTATCATTCAGCGGCGACGATAAGATTCGATGATCCTCTGAAAAAGGCTGTCCTTATAAATGTCAGAGGCACGAAAGTCGTCCTGGATTTAGCCAAGGAGATGAAACAATTAAAGGTATTTGTATATTGACGATTAAAGGTAATTGTACATTGACGACTTTCATTTGGGGCGTTCATAAATTTCAGACTTTCATATATGTCTCGACTGCGTATTGTCATCTGGGCGAGAAGGTTTTATATGAGAAAGCTTACCCTCCTGCACAAGATCCTCTTCATGTTATAAAGACAGTCGAATGGATGCAAGAAGAACTGGTCGAAACTATGACAAAAACGTACGTTAATCCATTTATAATGTCTATATTTAATTAAACTAAACGCACTAACAATTGGTATAAACGTTCGCAAATATACCATGATGGTTAGCTTATAATATTCACCAATATTATTGATCGAGTTATGTTGATGTATTGCTCAGAATGATATTAAGACTCTGCCCCAAAATAATCGTAATTTAACCAAATTAACGGCGCAATCATCATTTGCTGATAGAAACTTACGGTGAGCATGCTCCAACCATAAAAACATGTGAGGCGTAGTGTTGACAATTCAAAAGTTGTGATTTCGATGTGCAAGACAAAGAACGTTCTGGTAGACCGAAAAACTTTGAAGATACGAAACTGCAGGAGTTATTTGATGAAGACCCAACCCAAACTCAAAAACAATTGGCTTGAGCATCTGCCCAAAACTCTATCGTAACTGAGCTACAAACATTTGAAGTTTTACCGCTGCAAAAAATCTTTGAAAATCATTTAAAAAGAAGTCGCTTTTGTTAAAAAAGTTCATTTTCTGGATACATAGCTTAGCTCTTTTTAGAATTGAAGAGGTAGTCTCAGACCAGCACGAATAGTTCCTACGGTATCCATAATTCTCATAATTATTTAAAACTTAAAATGCTTGTAGCTCAGTTACGATAGAGTTTTGAGCATATTTTCATTAGATTTTTGACTTGAAATTGTTTCAATAACACACTTTAAGCTGTGGCAATCATGTCATGGGACATAAAGTATATAGAATTCAAACACTTGGGTAAAATTATTTGAAATGTTAATCGATCTGTAGTTGCGGATATCGTCATTTTTTTACACAGGTGCGATTCTTTCGATCTTTCATACTTCAGGAAAGAAAACAGTGGAGACGTTTAAATTAAAAATGATTGTTAAGGGTTCACACAAAACCAGTCCACAATCCCTAACGAAAAAAACCTGAAGATCGTCATGACCATATACTAAATTCGATTTGAGTTTGAGGATGTAGCTTAAGACTTCGTTTGGAGTAATAGAATATACGGTAATAATATTACTGCTCGAACTCATGTAGCAGCATCTAGAACGAAAGACTGCCTGATGCATTGTAAATTCTTTACTGTTAAATGCCATGTAACTAGTAATTCTCGCACTGCTCTTCTGTTCATTTAGAAATTTCCAAAATAAATCTGGAATTCCGGACTTTATTTGCTATTGAAAAGCTTGCTATCCGTTGAAGGTGAAAAAAGTAATTGTCGAGAAAATATAAAACCTCGTTTCAAATTTTCAACATTCACACTGGGATATGTAGCAGAATGAGAATTTGTTAATTGATTTACCCGCATTTTAAACTTTCATCTAAAGGAGATAATGCCGGAATAGCAACCGCAAAGTGTTTAGTCCATGCTGATAGACAGAAACTTATTTTAGAAGCCAACATTCAATGTGCATGGGATCAGATTAAGTATTTTATAGAAGTATCATTTATTTTACGTGAATATCTGAAAAAAAGTATTACTTTTGTAAAATTTCAACAAACAATTAAGTTTTCGTTCTTATACACTGACTACTTTAAAATCACTATTGTATATTACTATTGGGTAGGCAACTAAGTACTTTCGGTTTTGTAGTATAAAATAAAACATTTTTTTTTAAACAAAGAATAGTTTTTAATCAATTATATATTTTCCATTTTGCTCAATGACCTTTTGCCATCTTTCTTTCAGCTGCATGATTCCGCGCTCATAAAATTTCTGGTCCTTATCAGCAAAAAACTGAACCAGGTGCGAGTGAAGGTCACCGTCATTTGTGAAAGTTTTACCATTCAAAGAATTCTTCAAACTTCGAAATAAATGGTAATCAGATGGTGCTAGATCAGGGCTGTACGGGGGATGTAGCATCACTTCCCAGCCAAGCTCCAATAGTTTCCCACGAGTTGCCAAAGATGTGTGAGGCCTTGCATTATCTTGGTGGAAAACTATACCTTTCCGATTTGACAATTCTGGCCGTTTTTCTTTGATTGCTTCATCCAGTTTTATTAATTGTTGACAGTAAACATCAGAATTGATAGTTTGGTTCCTTGGAACCAGCTCAAAAAACACAACACCTTTGTAATCCCACCAAACTGACAGCATGATCTTTTTTGGATGCAATTCAGCTTTCGATGTGGTTTGAGATGGTTTATCGTGTTTGCTCCATGATCGTTTTCGACTATGTTACTGTACAGGACCCATTTTTCATCACCAGTGATGATTCTTTTTAAGAAAGAGTCGGTTTCATTTCGTCTAAGGTGCATATCGCAAAAGTTGATTCTTTGTGTTAAATGAATTTCTTTCAATTCGTGAGGTATCCAAATATCAAGCTTCTTAACTAGCCCAAGACATTTTAAATGTTTTTCAATTGTGTGCGATACATGTAGCCTCTCCGCAACCTCTCGAACAGTTATATGACGATCCAATTATGACTTTGATTTGGTCATCATCAACTTCAGTAGGCCGACCAGAATGTTGCTCATCTTTGAGGGAAAAATCTCCAGAACGGAATTTTTTATACCAATTCTGACACGTGCGCTCTGTTAAGCAATTAGCACCATAAACTTCACATATCTTTTTGTGAGCCGCAGCAGCTTTCTTTCCTTTACGGAAATAAAATAGTAAAATATATCGAAAATGTTCGTTTCTGCACTCCATTTAAAATTAACCCACAACTAATAGCTTTAATAAAAATCACGCACTACTTGCTTCTGAAGTTACGTCAATGTGACTAGTATCACGCGACAAACCGTAAAGTACAGCACTAACATACGTTATACAAAAAAATAAAGCAACGCTCTCTATCAGTAAAAACCGAAAGTACTTAGTTGCCAACCCAATATAATTAATAAGCAGCTATGTAATAAACCCATTTCGTATATCGATCATTGATGATGCTACAGGAGCTATAGTGATAACTAGAGCACGAAATTATATGCGTTTGCATTTTCTATAACATCGATATGCCAAGAAATTTTTCTCGTATCTACACGAATTAAACAAAAACAAATGTAAAAAAACGATTTTCGTTTTGCATATTTTGCATATTTTCAGAAATTTATGCATAAATCAGAATAAAATGCATATACGTGCATATTTGTATAATTTAAATTTTTTGTTAAATTAAATAAACCAAATATTGCCCACACTGCATTTTGAGAACTGGGGTTCCCCTACATTTTACAAACCGCCCGGTATCGCATCGGCAAAAACTGGGATTCCCCTATTTTCTCTACGCTTTACTACGAGTCCCACTGCCATCGGTTGTCTTTCAGTTTCGTTTTGGATTTGTCAGGGGTCAGTCGTTTTTAAAACGAAGTAATAATGCCACCAACACAGTCTTTTATAGCTACATGGATAAAGGATTATCCAGAACTTTATTTAAATTTAAACAAGGTGTTTTGTCGATGTTGCAGCAAAATAGTATGTTTACTTTATATTATTTTTTATTTGTATTTGGTGCCAAAACAGTTTCCGAATTAATAGATTCCATGTGACAAAAAATTTCAAATGACACAACGTATTGCTATAGCATCGCATGCAAAATATAAGAAGAAAATGAAAAATACAAAACAATTAACGCTTAATGAAACAATTTCTTCGGCATCAGACTGTGAAAATAGAGAAGAATTCAATTTTGATTTATGTGAAGCCTTTGTTAGTGCCAATATTCCGGTTATGAAATTACAAAATCCAACTTTTGAAGCGTTTTTAGAGAAGTATTGTGGTAGACCAGTACCAGATGAAAGCACCTTTAGAAAAAAATGTATAAACAACGTTTTCGAAAAAACCATGAGCGAAATTAGGAAGTTAATTGGAAGCAATTATATTTATTTTATAGTCGACGAAACAACTGACACTTGTGGCCGATTTATCGCCAATTTATTAATAGGTGTACTGAGTGAAAATGTTCCTGGTCAAGCGTATTTAATTGGTTTGAAACAATTGGAGAAATTCAACAATGTAACTAGGTCACAGTTTATAGGCGAAGTATTAACAAGTTTCTATTTACCCAATACTGTCCTTACTGAAAAGGTTTTATTAATGTTGTCAGACGCTACATACATGACCAAATCTGCACAAACTCAAAAAGTATTTTATTCAAAAATGATACATGTTACATGCTTAGCTCATGGCGTGAATAGAATAGCGGAAGAAATTCGTAACCAATATCTAGATGTAAATTGTTTAACAAATACGGTCAAGAAAATATTTGTAAAAGCACCCCTCCGAATACAAATGTACAGAGACAGTTTACCTAATATTCCTTTGCCACCTAAGCCACTACGTGGCTAGAGGCAGCATTTTTTTATGCAAATTATTTCAGTGATATTGCAGTGTTAGTGTCAAAATCTTCCGATGATTCCACAGCTATTAAAGAGTAAAAATATTTTAAATACTCCTACATTAAATCAGCAACTCTCATTTTTCAAAGCGAATTTTAGCTTTATTACGGAAACGTTAACTACATTAGAGAGGCAGGGCGTGAAACTTACAGATTCTATGAAATTAATTTCAGATTTCAAAAATAAGGTCAACCAAGTTAAAGGTAAAATTGGTGATTCTATAAAAACGAAGATGCAAAACGTATTAACAAAAAATACAGGGGTTTGATGAACTTACTAAAATTTCAAATATTTTAAATGGGAATTATGAGCCTTCTATAACAATGGATGCCACCACTATATGCAAATTTAAATTTTCACCAATCGCTTCTGTTGATGTAGAAAGAAGTTTTTCTATATATAAAAATTTGTTATCTGATCGAAGAGAATCGTTTCTTGTGGAAAATTTAGAAAAATATATGATTGTCAATATTTACAATATTATAAAAAATAAAATGTAATATTGTATTTTATAGTTTGTGGGTTTGTACATTAACTTATCAATTTATCTTTTGTAATACAAACAACTTGTTTAAATAAATTTTGTAATTCTATTGTGTTTTTGTACGTCAATTTTTTTTAAATACAATCAGTGCATATTTAACTAAATTATTGCATAATTTTTAAAAAACTGTTGCATAATTTAACAAAATATTGTGCATATATATGCTCATATTTTCAGGGTTTTTAACGCATATAACACCGTACTCTAGTGATAACTAACCTGTGTAACTTTTAGCCCTGGTCTCCCCCACATAATTAGCAGACATTTTTGTGTCATGCTACTTTCATAGCTTCAACTTTTCTTATTTTAATTCTACTTTTCATCGTCATGTAAAACTATAGTCACATAAACCTTAGCACAATAATGTAAATTAATTTTTGCAGTACCTAAATTCAATCCACAAACTTCGTGTATCACTTCTTTTATTGCTAAATATCAGTCATACTATAGCATGATTTGATACGTAACTTCAGACGTATGCTCTAATGTAATTCGCAGTTAGAAATATATTTTTTTACACAACACAGTTGTCTGTATTTATCAGTTTTATTTTTTTGCAGGCTATTAGGAACTATGCCAAACACTTACTCATTTACCAAAAACTTAGGAGAGTCATTATGTGTTGAACAATTAGAAAACTTACCAATAGTTATAGCACGGCCATCAGTGGGTACGTTTTAATATAATGTCACAATATTTACTAGTATAATGTGCTTCGAAAACTGAATGATACTGCTTTTTAAAATTAATAAAAACTGCAATTTTTCAGAGCAATATACCGCTGTATGTAATAATTTTATGTTGCTAACGTATAGCAATAAGATATCTAGAAGTTTTTCTAGATATGAAGCCACACTATAATACTTACTACGTGGGTCGTCTTTTTAGTTTTACATTTAAAACCGGAGTAAATTAGTAGATAGCTTTTAAAGACTTCACTGTTTTAAAGAAATCGTTGGGACTTAGGTCCAGACTGTACGGAGGATGGTCTAACAATTTGACCTTTTGTTGCGTTAAAAATTCAATTGGCCTACGTGCTGTGTGCCAACTTGCATTGTCTTGGTGGAGGATGATTGGTTGTTCGGGGCTGATTTTTCGAAGCTCAGCGATGACTTGCGACAAACAAATGGTTGTATAGTATGACCTACTTACGAGGCAAACGCTGCGACCACCTTTTTGAAGACACTTCGAGAACGGATGACTTTTGTCGGCTTTTCTTCACCTTGGAACAACCAAACAGACGACCGGCGTTTATTTTCTGGCTCGTATCAGTAAATCCACGATTCATCACCACTGACAATGTTGTACACGTTTTTAGAGTTTTCGGCGTTGAAGCGATCTAGAGGCTTTTGACATTAATTCGCCTTAGCTGCTTTCTGTTCTTCGATCAACAGACGCGGTATCCAACGGGAAACTAATTTTTTTACACAAAATTTTTTATGCAAAGCTTTTGAATTGAGATTTTTGAAATCCCCAATAATACTTCAATCTGGTGATATATCACATGTTCATCTTCGTTGATGATGTTGCGCATAGCATCAATGTTTTCCTGAGTGACTGCCTTTTTTGGTGAACCTGCTCTTGGATTGTCGCTAAGAATGACACAACGTATTGCTATAGCATCGCATGCAAAATATAAGAAGAAAATGAAAAATACAAAACAATTAACGCTTAATGAAACAATTTCTTCGGCATCAGACTGTGAAAATAGAGAAGAATTCAATTTTGATTTATGTGATAATAATCCGTCCACATT